>OZ022266.1:87174600-87199600 GCA_963978885.1 Nemotelus pantherinus | reverse complement strand
CTCACGAGCTTCCATCGTTTTAAAAGAGGTACCGTATCAGGTGTGAGGAATGGATCTGGTAACGATGTCAAATTTTGTCCCACGAGAAAGTGGCCTGGTGTTAGGGCCTGCAAGTCGTTTGAGTTTGCTGATAGTTGGGTAAGTGGCCGGGAATTTAAAACTGCTTCTATTTGGCATACTACAGTGTTAAGCTCCTCGTATGTCAATGACGCGCTCCCTAAGACTCTTTTAAGGTGATATTTTGCAGATTTGACAGCGGCCTCCCACAATCCACCGAAATGTGGTGATCGTGGCGGGATTTGTGACCACTCCATTCCTTCGTCACTACAAAACCCTTCGATTGCGCTAAACCCTTGTTTGTTGAATAATGCATGCAACTCTTGAAGTTCATTGTGAGCTCCTACAAAGTTCGTAGCATTGTCACTGAACAATTTTGACGGACGGCCTCTCCTGGCTATGAATCTTTTCAATCCTCCTATAAAGGCTGCTGAGGTGAGATCAGATATGAGTTCAAGATGGACTGCCTTTGTGGCGAAGCAAACAAATACTGCAATGTAGGTGTTCTTACACTTAAGACCGAGTACAGAAATCTTCAGATTTCCCTGTACCACTTCTATTGATTCACGTACACTTTTGAAATTCGTAATATTCTTTATTCCGAACAACAATTCAAAGCACTTAATTACTATGTACTGTTAACCTTTATTTGCACAGCAATTCAGAATTCGCGCACGCCAGTCGCATTTCACGTGATTAATACAAAAAACCCAAATTTTAAGTGAGCGAAAAAATAACTGTAAAATGAAAACAATTACATTCCAACAAAAACCGTAAAAGTAAAAATTCCATTGGAATATCTTCGTCAAAAAACTGGAATTTGTGTGCATTCAATCCCGATCTTTCACGATAAATATGCCATCTATGGGTTAGCATCGGCGGGCTATTTTGAACATATCCAACAAGCGATGACATTCTCCCGGGCCTTGAAACGTTTCTACGTTTCTAAATGAACTGGGGATGTACTACATTCGTTGACGATGACCATCCTGAACTCTAGGCTGAAAACGCGCCACCTCAACGTGTTAACAAGAAATGAAAAGTAGATTACTATTTGGTTAATGAAATTAGTTGATACTTGGGGTAGATCCATTCAGATTTGTTCCAGCTGCATTCTCGGCGGTTGTATTAATCCAATAGCTTGTTGTGGTTGATGTGTATGTTGCTCGTGGCATTTCCTCCTGACGAGCAATGCAACATCCCGCTACGAGGGGTTATTGTTAATGTGGCGCCCCGACTCGCCACCTCGAACATTAAGGAAAGTAAAAAGGAATGAGAAATTTCGAGAGAAATAGTGAATTCAGTGTCTGATCATGATATGGTTACCATAATGTTCTTATATGTTAGATTTTATATGTAGATTATGTATCTTTGTATGTATGCTCATTTTTCGTATGAGCTGTACTTATTGTTGGTTTTGCTCTTTTGTGTCGACAGTGTTCTTTTGTTCGGGTAGTAGGCAAACCTTGTGTATCGGCCGTCGTAGAGTAGAAGCGGCGCACAGTGGGCTGAATCCCGATTCTAGCTGGACAAAAGTCAAAAAATCAATGTCAAAATGTAAGGTTTTCAGGTACAGGATATTTTTCTTAAGGCTTCAGTAAACCTAATTCCACCAAAAGTTTGTAATTATACCGAACATTAGTGTGTAAGAACTTATTGTGAAAACGGTCGAATGCAAGTAGAGCGTGAGACGCTCTCGTGGTACATTAATGTGACCTTCCTTTGTATTATCTGCTCGGTGACATGAATGTTTATTTTCATTTGGGTGTTAATCTAACTTGTTTAAATACTTTTCAAGAAAAAGTTTCAAGCACTGAAAACGCCCAATTGAAAAAGGTAAGTTTATACCATTAGAATATAAGAGACTGCCATTTTGCTTCGCGGAAACTGAAAAATTCTTCACATTTTAACGCGCAACTTTTTTTCATTAAATTTCATTGCCTTCAAACTTTGAGAGTTTCTTTATTATGGTATAATCAATAACATATCCAAAAATTGAGAGCCATAAATTACCATAAATTGAGATTTAACAAAAATTGTGGGGTCAGAACTATAAAAATTAAATTTTCAGTTTCAATCCTAAACGGACCCTCCCCTTCTATTTATACTCTATACCTCAAAGCCCTTAAAATAAACATTTAATGCTTATCACTTTTTAATGCTAAACACTTTTTAATTATGTTTTTTTAAAATTATCATTGTTTTTTTTAAAATTATTACCTGTCTTAATGTTATTACAGCAAGAAATGTAGTTAGGGGGAAAAACATCATTAAAATCATTAAAGACCATTAAAAAGTAATTAGCATTAAATGTTTCTCTTAAGGTATTTTAGGGATAGAGTATAAATAGAAGGTGAGGGTCAGTTTAGGATTTAAATCAATAGACACTGAAGTTTCGAACACAGTGTTGAAATAGGCAAATTCTCGCGGATATTTTCCAAACCACAGTTAGCTATGGATTCTGCGCCTTTTATAACTAACCAAATTTTTTATGCAGCCTTGAGGGACAAAGCACCCAAATTCTGGACCAAGACTTTCGCTGAGAATCAACAGTTTTTGCTAAATTATTTGAAATCTCTACTGGGCACATCTTGGAGAGAGGATGAAAAATTTCAAAGTGTCATTAAGAATCGAATTCGTGGTTTCTGTTCGAACTTAAATCAGAAAGTAAAACCTTGTAAGAACCGTTTAGAGTATTTCGAGCAAAAACATAAAATCTGGTTAGATCGTGATATTGTTGTACCTGTTGCTGTCGGAACTCCTCAATCTATCGGCAGGCCATCAACGAGGTTCGTACTTTTTCCCTGTTTTCTACTTGTTTTTTATATTGAATGAAAATATTAAAAATCGACCGATTAAGACGGAAAATTTACAATATGGTCTTAGTACTCTACATGCATGGATAAAATTCTTAGAATGCATCCTGCATATAGCTTACAAATTGGAATTCAGGAAGCCAACCATGCGAGGGGCTACTGCTCATGAGAAGGATGAGGTTGACACCAGGAAAAAAAAATATCCAGAAGGCTTTATGGGATTCGATAGGAATAAAAGTGGACAAAGTGGTCAAAGTGGTTCAAGGAAGTGGGACGTCCAACACCGGGAACTTGTCTCGCCGATTTTTTGAGCATGCAGATGAAGCCGCTGCAGCTACAGGCGTTGATAAACGATTAATATGTAGATTTGGAACTATTCTTCAGGTATTTATAAAACAACTTCCTCAAATTGCTCTCTATGGCAGTCCTTTTTTCTTATTCGTTCTTTCTTATTGTTGCAGGTAATTTCAAGCGGAAATACGATCAGGGAAGAAAAGTTCAATACGTTTGCTTTCGATACTGCCAAGCTGTTTGTGGAGCTATATGGCTGGTACAGGATGCCTCCTAGCGTACACAAAATCCTTTTACATGGCTCTTTAGCCATCAAACATGCTCTTGTTCCAATAGGGCAGCTTTCAGAGGAGGTACAGGAGGCAAGGAACAAAGTCATGAGGCGATTCAGAGCACAGCATACCAGAAAGTCTTCACACATAAAAACCTGCGAAGACTTAGTTCACATGCTGTTGATTTCATCGGATCCTGTTATTACAAGCCTTAGAAGTTTCCAGAAGGTCCCGTTTAAAGAGCTGAGTCCTGATGCAAGGGAGCTGATCGCGGATTCAGTGGAAGAGGAGACGAATGATAGCGAAGCAGAGAAGGATTCTCCGAGCGAATCGGAAAATGATTTTGAATTTTTGTAATATATATGTAATAAAAATACTTGATTTTACTAGAAAATAAAAAATTCTCTTTTAATAACTGAAACACCTTATATTTATCTCGTATATTTTTTTTAATTATTTTTTTAAGTTATTCCAACCTTTGAGCCCTTGTTAAGCCCATAAAATAATTTTGTCCAGCTAGAATCGGGATTCAGCCCACTGTGCGGCGGTTTTAATGTCCACTACTCGGACCAGGCCATCTGGCCCTGGATGGGTTTCGGTGATTCGGCCCATCAGCCATTTAAGTGGGGGAAGACGTTCGTCTTTGATGGTTACTAGCTGTCCGACCTGTAGATTTGTTCGTGTTTGTTGCCATTTCGTACGCTGTTGTAGCGTGTGTAAGTATTCTGTCTGCCAGCGTTTCCAAAAGTCTTGTTGTAATTTTTGTACCAGAACCCATCGTCGCAGACCAATTGCATTAACTTCCAGTAAATCATCCTGTGGAGGGGCGGTGATTGCGCGCCCGATCAAAAAATGACCTGGTGTAAGTGGAGTTAGCTCTGTTGGGTCATCGGATAATGGACTTAGCGGTCTTGAGTTAAGGCAGGCTTCGATCTGTGTCAACACGGTTGCGAACTCCTCATAAGTGAGGATGACATTGCCTACTACTCTTCTCAAGTGGTGTTTTACCGAACGAACTCCGGCTTCCCATAAGCCACCAAAGTGTGGTGACGCAGGAGGGATAAACGACCATGTTATTCCAATATTATAACAATTCAGCAACTTCTGATCGAATCCGTTTCTGACTTGCCACAAATGTTTTCTCCAATATCGTTTTTGCTCCTATGAAATTTGTGCCACAGTCGGAATGTATATTCTTGCAGAGCCCTCTTCTTGCAATGAACCGGCGAAGAGCGGCTAAGAGAGCCTCAGTGGTAAGATCGCTTACCACTTCCAAATGGATTGCTTTGGTCGCCAAGCAGACGAATAGTGCGATGTATCCTTTGTACGTCTTCGTACCCCGGCCCTTTGACATGCGTAGTGAAAAGGGTCCTGCGTAATCGATCCCTGTGTTTATAAATGCAGGAGCTGGATTAATTCGTTCCTTGAGTAAGTTGCCCATCATTTGAGTGGAAATCGTCTTAGACAATCGGAAACATTTCACGCAATTATGTATGTATGCCTTGACAGAGTTTCGTAATTTTGGGGCCCAATACGTTTTTCGAATGCTATTAAGTGTGGCGGTTAGTCCTCCATGAAGGGTTTTGAGATGGTGATGTGCGATGATCAACCTTAAAAAATGACTTCCGTGTGGGAGAATTACCGGGTGCTGTTCGTCAAAGGTGATTTCGGCTTTTTGCAATCGACCGCCAACTCTTAATATCCCATATTGGTCCAAAAACGGTGTGAGAGCTTTGATTTTGCTATGCTTGTTGATTGTGCCATGTAACTTTAGAGCTGCGATCTCGTCGGTGTAGTTTTCTTGCTGAACAGTCTGGTACCAATATGTCGAAGCAAATTTCAGCTCGTGAGTTGTGAGATATGAGCAGCTATTGTTGGTCTTGTCTCGGGTGGAGTTATGAATGAAGCGCAGGCAGTATGCGGTTATTCGTATAAGACGGTTATATGAAGAGAACTTGGTGAGATCCAGTAGTTGCTTTGGACTTTGAATTTGTGTTGTTAACGCAGTAGGCTTTCGCATTTCTTGTGTCGTTTCATAAAGTTGTTCAGTGGGATCTTGCTGTGTGAATGTTTGTAGCCACATCGGTCCGCTCCACCACAGTGTGGATGTTGATAAATTGTCGGGAGTCATGCCTCTGGTTGCAAGATCGGCTGGGTTGTCGGAAGAGGTAATATGGTGCCATATAGCAGTTGGAATTAGTCCATGTATTTGGCTTGACCGATTTGCCACAAAAGTCTTCCAATGGCAGGGGTGTTTGGATAACCATGCTAAAACTATTGTAGAATCCGACCAACAGTGAATCGGAAACTCTTGCAACTGCAGGATGGATACAATTCTTGCCATTAGTTTTGCCAATAACGAGGCGCCACATAATTCCAAACGGGGGAGAGAAACCGTTTTGATAGGTGCAACCTTGGTTTTGCTCATTACAATACTCATTTTCGATTTTAACGAGCTTCCAGTGACTACTCTTAAGTACACCACTGCGGCATATGCCCGTTCTGAGGCGTCACAGAAGCCATGCAATTCGATTTGCGTACTATTAGTAGTATATAGCCAACGAGGAACTTTTATGTGTTCTAGCTGTGGTATATTGCTTCGGAATTGGTCCCACTCCAATTGAATCTGATTTGGAAGAATCTGATCCCATTCTATGTTTTGAAGCCAGAGCTTTTGTAAAAGTAGCTTCGCTGTAATTAAGACTGGAGCATACCACCCTAGAGGGTCGAATAATCTCGCGATGGTTGAGAGCATGATTCGTTTAGTAGGTGCTTCGTTGCGGGGCCCCGCGTCGGGAACCAGTAAGAACTTAATTGATAGTTCGTCACGTATCCGATGCCATTTTAATCCCAGAGCATTTACTGTTGAGGTGGCTGTGTCGCTTATTTCAATCGTCTCCGACTCCAATCGGTCCTTTTCGGGTACGTTTTCGATCACTGTTGGGTCGTTGGACGTCCATTGCCGCAGGCGAAAACCACCTTGGCTAAGCAACTTGATGAGTTCTTGTTGCAGTTGCGTGGCTTGAGTTAAGTCTTCTCCACCACTAAGTACGTTATCGACATACAATTCTTGGGATAATGCTTTGGATGCGAGTGGAAAACTTGAGCCGTCATCTTCCACCAATTGTTGGACTGCTCGCAAGGCCAAGAAGGGAGCTGAATTTACACCGAATGTGACGGTATTGAGTCGATAGTGTTGAATCGGCTCTGAAGGGCTTTGTCGCCATAAGATTCTTTGATAGTCTCGATCCACGGGAGTAATTAACACTTGTCTATACATCTTCTCCATGTCAGCTGAAAAGGCAACTCGATATATTCTCCACCGTGTGATGATATCTGGAAGATCCTGTTGTAGCCTGGTGCCAACGTAAAGCTGTTCGTTCAGAGAGTTTCCTTTGTCAGTCTTACAGGACGCGTTGAAGACGACTCGTACTTTTGTGGTGAGGCTCGTTTCTTTCACTACGCCATGATGAGGCATATAATAATTGGGCGTCACGTTCATTTCGTCTTCTGGTATCTTATC
Organism: Nemotelus pantherinus; assembly: GCA_963978885.1. Taxonomy (NCBI): domain Eukaryota; kingdom Metazoa; phylum Arthropoda; class Insecta; order Diptera; family Stratiomyidae; genus Nemotelus; species Nemotelus pantherinus. The sequence goes on along the minus strand of OZ022266.1, from coordinate 87,192,641 downwards.
CATATGTTTTAGCATAAGGTATTCGTTCAAGCATTGATGGTAATCTGCATGCAGTTGAGGATTTATGCTTAATCTTCGTTCGAGAGTAATGAGTTGCGAACAGGCCGATGCATAGGATGAGCCAAGCCTCTCCGGGGGCGTCTTAAATGGCAGTGCGACGATGTAACGACCTTGTTTGTCTCGCTTGTGTGTGGCTTTAAAATGTTTTTCACATCGAATAGTGTCTTCAGTTATGCCCGATGATGATTCCACTTCTTCAAGTTCCCAGAACTTGCGAAGTTGTGAGTCGAGCTCTACACGATTAAAAAAGGAATGTACGTGAGTAGAAGGTTTTGGTGGGTTGGGAATCGGGCCTAGCAATATCCAACCGAAGGCTGTGTTTTGGGCTATTGGATTGTTTGGCGTTCCTCTCCTGAGTCCGTCCCTGATAATTGCTGGATACACGTCTGAACCCAAAAGAATGTCAATTTTTCCTGGCTGATAGTATAGAGGATCGGCCAGCTCGAGATTCTGCAAATGTTTGAACTCAGCTAGAGGAAGGGTAGAGTGCGGTAGTCGATCTGTTAATGAAGGGAGCACCAGTGTTTTCAGCGGCATGGTGAAATCATTGGACACTATAGACCCCACTTCGAATTGTACGACCTTCTGCACGCTGCCTGTTGTCGTCTTCCCAATTCCGGAGATTTTTATTTCATGGTCGACCGGCAGTGGTTTGAGTCGCAGGCGTTGCATAGCAGTTGTGGTGATGAAACTGACTTGGGAACCGGTGTCAATCAGCGCCCTCATTGTAAGTTGTCGTCCATTGGAGGATGCCTTGAGCAATGCAGTTGACAAAAGTACCGAATCGACTGAATGATTGGCTAATAAGGATGTTACTGGTGTTGATTTTCCTGATACGTTGGAATGAAGATGACTGGCAGGAGTGTATCCATGCAGTAGCGTGTGGTGTCGTCGACCACAGTGATTGCATCCTTGCTGGCTTGGGCAATTCAGGCTTTGATGGTCCGTAGCGAGACAATTGAAACACATATTGTTGCCTTTCACGGTTTGTTGTTTTTGATCTAGCGGTAAGGATCGAAAAGAAAGGCACTTTCGGATGGAATGATTCTGACGACAACAAAAACAAGTAGAATTTTGCGCAGAGATGTGTGCTTGAGTTGGACGATTGTTAATTTTGTTTGCTATTGGCGGGCGAATGACTGCCTCTAACATGCGGAATCGAGATTCAAGGAATTGTAAATATTCGCTGAGAGTTGGTGGTTCAGTGGTGAGGCTGAGTCGTTGCTCCCATTGTAATCGCGTATCTGCTGGAAGACGCTGTGTTTGGATATAAATGATTGTGAGGTCCCAATTTTTCACATCTACTTTCAACGATTGAAGTGATGCCAGACTTTCGTTTGTGGCGTCATAGAGGTTTCGAATCGATGACGCGGTATCTTGTGTGATTGGTTTACTATTAAATAATATACCCATTTGCGCGTTAATTAGCAACCGTCTGTTCTCGTAGCGTTTCAGGAGAGCTTCCCATGCAGGAACGTAATTTAATTCGCATATGGAGTATGCCCGAAGCAATTGATCGGCTTCTCCAGAAACTGTACTTCGTAGATAGTGCAGTTTCTGGACGTTAGATAACGATTGATTGTTGCCAATCAAAGCTATAAACATATCCCGGAACGGCTGCCATTCAGAGTATTGGCCACTGAAATTAGGCAACTGAACAGGGGGCAATTGAACCGAGGTTAGTGATGTAGCTGATGCACCGACAAAGCTGCAGTTTTCGGAGATGCGAGACGAAGTGTTCGCTTCAGAAACCTGCTCGGATTTAATATTGCTAATCATATCCCGGAATCTACCAAGGTATTCATAATGTAACTCTTCGTATTTAGAATATGTGTCATTTGAAAAATACGGAAGAGCTTGGTTGGTCGAGTCTGCGCTCACCATGATTTTCTGGTGGTTTTCGTAGAATTCTTTCCAGATATTGGTTATTCCGTCTAGTCGCCCGTTCAAATAACCCAATGTGCAATTCGCTTTAGAGCATTTCTTAAAATTTATGATGAATCGGTCAAAGGAGTCGATCGTAACCATTTGGATTTTCAACAGCGTTTCGAGTGAGGTGGTCATAGTTAATTAACAAATTAATAATCAAGTGCTTCGCGAAAATGAAATCGACCTTGGGTCCACTTGGCGAGTTTAGGCGCAAAGCACAGTGGTTAATTTAATCCGTGGGAACTTTCCTCGTTGGATTTAAGATTAACGCGCTACTTTTATCACCGCTATAGGAAACCGTAATGAGCTATATTTTCAGTGTATCAGTGTGTACTGACTTCTAGACCCTTCTGTCGGACAAATTACCATTCAATCACAAACTAAATCACTTCGAATTTCACCAAATCATTTCGAAATACAAGTATGGTAAGGGAAACTGAAACATAATGGAATAGGATGGAAAGGAATGTAACATCCACTCACCTAGATCCGGTTCGAAGGACCATAATGTTCTTACACTTAAGACCGAGTACAGAAATCTTCAGATTTCCCTGTATAGCCCAGTGAAATCCTACATAAAAAAGGCCAAACTTCGGAAAAATTAGGGGAAAGCTGAATTTTGGTGTGAACCTTGGTACTGGCGTGTTGAACAAAATGTCAAAAGTCCCCATCGATCCGAGTGCTGCGTTACTTTTTATACGGGGTCAAAGGTCACCAAAAATGACCTTTCCTAAATATATCAGTAACGGTCACGTCTTCAGAAAAACAATGTATAACGAATTTGTAGCTTAAAACATTTTAAACAAAAAAGATTATATAGCTTTTTCCTGTAATCATAACCGTTTTTGAGATATATTGATCTAAACATTTGCTACTAACAGCATCCTCCTTCTCAAGGGCATGTTGATATTATCCGATTTTGATTACGACTTGGAATGTTTGTGAGTTTGTTTTTCTATGTTTAAGAGGCGCATAAAAAAACAAGTAAACAAACTTATCTATCATACTCCAGGGTAGGTGGAAAAGGGTGCTCCGAAAAGTTCCCACCACCCCCCGCCCCCCTTTGCCATAAAACTTGTAGGGACGTCTGCTCGCTACTCTCTTTTCGGAAATAAACTGTATTGCTGCATCATTGGTATGGGATTTTCCACGAAAAAGCAGAACAAGACAACAAAATTACAGGTGAAAATAGGTTTTGTAACATATCATGAACCTAGGAGTATGAAAAAGCCAGATAATATCATGGCATAATTCTGTAAACGCTCATTCTTGACATTATAGGGGCTCAACCCGCTGCAGATTATCCCCGAATAATCAGTTTTTTACCAATCCTGTGATGACTACGTAGCGCCAAAGGGACATGACACGTCTCGAAACCAATTTGCACCTGAAATTACTTGACCTTGCCCTGATCGTTCGTGGGATAAGACGGTATGGAAAAAAAAACTAAAAAACCGGCTATTTCGGGATGTTTCATTTGCGGGGGTGGGTTGGGTGTGGGTAGGGTGTGGGTGTAGGGCTAGTCTCACGATGTCAATAATAGTCAATTAACAGGATAAAAAGTGATCCTACCTTGTTTAACAGTGGGCAAAGAGTAGGCAACGAGCCCATTTCTGAAGATTTGGGATGGATGCTCAGAGATACCATTTTATGGCAAAGTGGGAGGGGGAAACTTTCGGGAGTACACTTTTCCATCTACCCTGGAGTATTGTAGTTAAATTTATTTACATTTTTTTTTCATGCGCCTCTTAAACATAGAAAAACAAACTCACAAACATGCCAAGTCGTAATCAAAATCGGATAATATTTACATGCCCTGAGAAAGAAGATGCTGTTAGTAACAAATGTTTCGATCAATATATCTCAAAAACGGTTATGGTTACAGAAAAAAGCTATATAATCTTTTTTGTTGAAAATTTGTTAAGCTACAAATTTGTCATACATTGTTTTTCTGAATACGTAAGCGTTATTGAGATATTTTGGAAAGGTCACTTTTGGTGACCTTTGACCCCGTATAAAAAGTGACGCAGCACTCGGATCGATGGGGACTTTTGACATTTTGTTCAACACGCCAGTGCCAAGGTTCACACCAAAATTCAGCTTTCCCCTAATTTTTCCGAAGCACCATGTTAGATTTCCCCGGACTATGTACCACTTCTATTGATTCACGTACACTTTTGAAATTCGTAATATTCTTTATTCCGAACAACAATTCAAAGCACTTAATTACTATGTACTGTTAACCTTTATTTGCACAGCAATTCAGAATTCGCGCACGCCAGTCGCATTTCACGTGATTAATACAAAAAACCCAAATTTTAAGTGAGCGAAAAAATAACTGTAAAATGAAAACAATTACATTCCAACAAAAACCGTAAAAGTAAAAATTCCATTGGAATATCTTCGTCAAAAAACTGGAATTTGTGTGCATTCAATCCCGATCTTTCACGATAAATATGCCATCTATGGGTTAGCATCGGCGGGCTATTTTGAACATATCCAACAAGCGATGACAGTAGGTCTTTATTGGTCGTTTGCCACGCAGTTGAAAATGAATTTGTACTGGTCCGCAAAAATCTACCCCTACATGCAGGAATGGTTTGCATTCTTGAATCCTCTCCGCTGGCAAATCACCCATGAGCTGGGTGAAAAGTCTTGGTTTTGCTCGGGCACACACCATGCATTGTTTGACCACCTTGTTGGCCATATTTTTCCCGTTCGTGAACCAGTAGACTTGACGTGATATGTACAATAAACTTTGTGGACCGGTGTGTAAGTGTTTCACATGAAGTTGTCTGAAGATCAGCTCAGTAAATGGATGTTTTGATGAAATCAGAAAAGGATGTTTGGAGTCAAAAGATAAAGTGCTGTTTTTTAGTCGTCCACCTACTCGTATCAGACCGTCTTCATCTAAAAATGCTGCTAGAGATCGTAGATTACTGTTGTGTGCGACTGTTTGATGCCTTTTTAAATTTTGTATATCATCGGCGAAATCGTGATGTTGCATAGAAGCCACAATATGTTTCAATGCTAAATTCATTTCTCTTGGATTCGGTTTTGTACTTGTTGCCTTCTTAGTGGGCCGTCTACAGTTTTATGTGAAGCGTATGATATATGCTGTAACTTCTTGTAGCCTTTGAAAACTGTTATTATGGCGTATATTTTGAATGAGCTCATTATGAATTGCAGAAACCAGAACGAATTTGGTTTGTTTCATTTCAGGCAGCTCGTTTGGGATATCGCTGTATCCTATTGGTTGTTGTTGCCACTCCCTTTTTAGGAAGCCTGGCCCTTCAAACCATAATTTGTTTGCACATAAATCCTGTGGCTGCATACCTCTTGATATGATATCAGCTGGATTCTCTTTCGAGTCGACATGTAGGCAGTTATTGCCTTCAGTTAATCTTTGAATGTATGCTACTCGATTGCCTACAAATGTCGTGAATTTAGAGGATGGTGCAGCTATCCATTGCAGAACTGTCTGTGAGTCGCTCCAGTATACAGTTTGATCAATCTGGAGTTGTAATGACTCCTTCGCCTTCTTAACTAATTGGGTGAGAAGTTTTGCTGCACAGAGTTCGAGTCGAGCAATTGTTGTCTGTTTTGTTGGAGCTACTCGGCTTTTGGCGCATAGTAATGAAACGATTATCTGTCCATCAAGGCCTTCAGTTCTCAAATTAATACATGTTCCATATGCATATTTGCTTGCGTCAGCAAACCCATGAATTTGCATAGATTTTGGTTTTTTGCAACTGATAACATAGCGAAGTATTCTCAAATTGCTCAATTGGTAGCTGTGTTCGATAGTTTTTCCAACTTGTTTGCAGCTCTTTGGAAAGGGGTGTATCCCAATCAATTTTAAGCTCCCAGAGCTGCTGCATAAATATCTTTGCTAAGACAATGACTGGATTGACCAAGCCTAGTGGGTCAAATAGCTGAGACATTTGAGCTAACACAATGCGTTTTGTTAACTGTTGCTTAGCTGGTATGTGCGTTATGTTCACCGTAAAGTTGTCAGTGGAAGGTTCCCATATAATGCCTAAAGTTTTAATCACGGTATTTTCTTTCTCAACTTGTACCATATCGAAGTTGATAGCCCTGTCTTGCACGGGCACAGAGCGTAAAATATTGGTGTTGTTTGAGCACCATTTGTGCAGTTTAAACCCACCACGAGAAAGCAATTGTTTGATTTGTTCCTGTAGTTTGAGTGCTTCTTGGAAGTCGTTGGTGCCCGTAAGAAGATCATCAATGTAGAAATCTCGACGAAGCACTGTGGCTGCCAACGGATAAGCTAGGTTTTCTTCATCTGCCAGCTGCCTTATGCACTTGGTTGCCAAATAAGGGGCGCTTCGCGTCCCATAAGTGACCGTTTTCAATTTGTACGTCTGAATTCTCTCTGTTGTATTGTTTTGCCAAAGAATGAGTTGAAACTTTTGATCATCTTCGTGTACCAGGATCTGACGGTACATTTTTTGTATATCGTCCGTCATGGCATATTTATGTGTGCGGAACCTTAAGAGGATACTGAATAAGTCATCCTGTATAGTTGGCCCAGTGTGCAAAATATCATTTAAGGAGAAGTTCGATGAAGTTTTGCATGAGCCGTCGAATACTACACGGATTTTGGTAGTTAGGTTCTCTGGCCGTAAAACACAGTGGTGAGGAAGGTAGTAGTGGGGTTCTTTTTCCTCTGGTTCGTTGACGAGTTCCATATGATGTAATGACAGGTATTCCTGCATAAATTCGGAATATTGTGCTTGCAAGACTGGGTTCCTTGCAAACCGTTTTTGTAGACTGCGCAGACGTTGTTCTGCTAACTGCCGTGAATTTCCCAGTGAAGACGGAGACTGACTAAATGGTAATCGAACAATAAATCGGCCGGCACTGTTTCGTGAAACTGTGGATGCAAAAAGCTCTTCACACTCCCTTTCAGCTTCAGACTTGGTTGTAGTTGCATTGTCAACGTCTTCGATTTGCCAAAACCTTTCTAGCTGTTGCTTAATGTGGCTTGTGATGCCACAGAAAGAGCTCACTGTGTCAATATCTTTGATTTTTCCAAGTACCGTCCAACCTAATTCGGTATTTTGAAGATATGGAAGATTGGGTCCCAGAGACATCTTCTCAGCTAAAAGAAGTGAGCAGAACAGTTCTGCTCCAAGAAGAATGTCAATATGCCTGGGCTTGTTAAAGTTTGGATCAGCGAGTGTGATACCTGGTCGCATGGGCCACTTTTGAATGTCGAATTGCTTCTCTGGATGTGTAGATGTGATTTCTGGGATTACAAACGCTTCTAATGGTGTGGAAAAGCTAGAAATACGAGAATGCAATTGTATGAACACCCGTTTAGAAGCTCGTTGTGTTGAGTTGGCGATTCCACTGATTTGCTGGGTTTCCTTAGCCCCTCGTAATCCTAGACGTCGGTACAGTCTGTCGGTGATCAAATGTACTTCCGAGCCAGAATCAAGAAGAGCTCTGGCTTGCACCGACATTTCGACCGCACCGACATGCGAAATGAGTGACCAGGTCGGACCAGGTACAAAACAGGAAATTACATTCCTTATAGAATTACATTTTTATCTAAAAGAATACAACACAGGAAATTATATTCCTTATAGAATTACATTTTTATCTAAAAGAATGCAACACAGGAAATTACACTCATTATCCAATTACATTTCTATCTAAAAGAATGCAACACAGGAAATTACATTTCTTATCAAAATACATTTGTATGCAACATATAAAATACATGAAATTTCATTTCTTATCGAACTGAGAACAACAGGAAACCACGACGATAAGACATGAAATTCAATATGCATATTCCAAGATGCAATTGTACTAGATAACAGAATCTAATATATGTGAGTACAATTGATGCATCTTAGTTCTTAAGTATTCAATTGTTGAGTAGACAACAAGTGACTTGTTAGTAAACCTTCAAATAAAAACACTATTTAATTAAAATAAATTTGTGTATTGAATTAAAAATCTTAAGCAACCTAGTGAAGTGAAAGTGGAACTTAAAATCAGTGACGCGAAATTCACGTACTACATCGAATAAATTATTCGAAACATATATTGTGATATAAACATATATCCAATATATATAATTGGCGCAGTCGGTCTCCAAAGTAGAGTGAAGTCAACTTGGAGCATTAACCTACAAACTAGATACTTCTAACGAATATAGAAGGTAAGAACAAATTACTATAACTGGATCACGGTAAAGTGAAGTTAAAAGTTAAATTAGTAAGCTCACTTTGGCATAAGTCAAAGCCAGTGAATAAAACAATAATAACAAACTACATTGCAAAGTAGTGAGCAGCATCATAAGAAGAAGCGCTCAACTTCCTGTTAAACACTGAGAAGTTATAATAAAAGTCCTCCAGAGCTAAATCTGAACAGTGAACAAAATAAACAATGGCACAACAAGAAGAAGCACCATTGAACTTATCATTTGAAGATGTCCTTCGAGAAGCAAGAAGAATACCAACGTACACCGGAGACAACAGAGAATACGCATTGACATCATGGATCAACGAAGCAGACACCCTATTAAGATTGACAGTAGGAAATCAGCAGGCGTATTTATTCAGGATCATCATGAACAAAATCCAAGGACGAGCGAGAAATACGGTGCAGAAGATCACAGAACCAACGTGGGAGAAAATTAAGCATCTATTAATAGCAAGATTTGGCGTGAACGAAACGTATGCAAGTTTAACCAACGCAGTCCACAAAGTAAGTACAAAAAATCCAGAAGAAGCATATTATAGTTTAACTAAGCTATTAAATAAATTAAATACCAAATATCTTCAAGACCGAAGAAATATATTATATGACGAATTTAAACCAGAAAGAAACAAAAGTTTAGTATTGAATAGATTCAAGTCACTGTTACCAGAGTATAAACCATTTTTATTAGAGATGAAAGCATGCGAAACATTAGATCAAGCTAATGCATATTTAAGAGAAATACAAGGTAATAATAACGAAAATAATAACGTGAGGTATAACTATCATAATGAGCGTAATTGTAAGAATCAGAACCACGGTTACAGTCAGAGTCAGAACTTTAACCAGAATTACCAAAATAATAATCAAAATTAAATTAGAAATCAGAATCAAAATCAGAATAGAAGCTACCAGAACAATTATAGAAGAAATGACAATAATCAGGGACAAGCACAGAATACAAGAAACAATAACAATAACTATTTAACCCATTTAGACTAAATAGAAATGAAGGGAGTAATCAGTTTAGAACTAAACAAACAGAGCAAATGAGAACAGGCAACTATAGACAGCAAAACCAAAGTAGGAATTCAGGGGAAGAAATGGACGTAAATTTTCATTCACTCGCCTCGGAACAAAATTACCCATAGTTAGATTAAATATAGAAGGAGACGAAATACCAATTTTAATAGATACAGGAGCATCAATATCGAGTATAGACAGAAACTATCATTTTCCCAATGCAAGAAGAATAAAATTAGATAACCCAATTACAGTCAACGGATTAACAGGCGCATATTATATAACAGAAAAAGTTAGAACTAGAATGCCAGAAGAATTTAAATTACCAGTAGAGAAAGGGATAATATGGAACATAATGGATTTCCGTAATAAGAATTTTAAAGCTATAATAGGGCAAAACTTACTGTACGCATTAAATGTCAGTCTGAACTTAGGAGAAGGCTACATGTACGTAAACAATCAGAAATTGAATTTTGAATACGCAATACCAGATGAAATAAATTACATATTAGAAATAATTAAAACAAATGATAATAGGGAGAAATTGTATGAAGACTTAAACATGGGGGAAGCAAAGACTTTGAGGAAAATACTCAACGATTATGAGGATATCCTATACAAAGACAGAGAGGATCTTTCTTGCACTTCAATTACAAAGCATGAAATAATCACAAAGAGTAACAAACCACTATACTCAAGAATCTATAGATTTCAACCAGCACATGAGAAGGAAGTAGAAGAACAGATTAATGAGATGTTAGAGCAAAAAATTATAAAACCCTCGAATTCACCATATAATGCACCTATATGGATAGTACCCAAGAAGATAGATAATTCAGGAATACAAAAATGGAGAGTGGTGATAGATTACAGGAAGCTAAATGAAGAAACAGTAGACGACAAATTCCCAATACCAAATATAGAGTCAATATTCGACAAGTTAGGAAGGGCACAATACTTTACAGCTCTAGACCTAGCAAAAGGCTTTCACCAAATCGAAGTCAGCGAACATGACAGACATAAGACAGCTTTCTCAACACCCCAAGGACACTATGAGTTTATACGTATGCCATTCGGATTAAAGAATGCACCCGCAACTTTCCAACGAATGATTAATGAGGTGTTAAGGGAATACATAAACAGAATTTGCGTAGTATATTTGGATGACATTTTAATTTTTGCAACATCTATGCAAGAAATGGAAATCTATACAAGGAGAATTTTCGACGCCTTAAGGAAGCATAAACTAAAAATACAGATGGATAAATGCAAATTTTTTTCAAAAAGCACGGAGTATTTAGTGCATGTACTAACCACAGAAGGCATAGAACCAAATGCAAACAAAATAAAAGTAATAAGAGATTTAAAGATTCCAGACACAGTCAAAAGAGTGAAGTCATTTTTAGGAATCACTGGATATTATAGGAAATTTACACAAAATTACGCACAAATAGCATTGCCAATGACGGAAGTATTAAAAAATGGAAGGAAAATAGACTTAAAGAATACAAGATGTATAGCAGCATTCGAAAAACTTAAAGATTTAATAACAAACTTTCCAATACTAAGATACCCGAACTTCAAAGTAAAATTTACGTTAACGACAGACGCTTCGGACAAAGCGATAGGAGCGGTACTCTCACAGCAAGGACATCCAATATCATTCGCGAGTAGAACGCTCAACGAACATGAACGGAACTATTCAACAATAGAGAAGGAGTTATTAGCAATTGTATGGGCAACTAAGTACTTTCGACCTTATCTGCACGGAGTAAAATTTGGAATCAAGACGGATCATAGACCACCTGTATGGTTAAGTAATTTAAAGGAACCAAATGCGAAGTTACAAAGATGGAAGATTAAGTTGAATGAATTTAATTTTGACATAGAATATATACAGGGCAAAGAGAACAATGTAGCACACTTTTTGAGCAGAATAAACACAGACGAGAATGAAATAAATTTATTAGATGAAGAATTAATTAGCGATAGAGCAACAATACATAGCAGCCACGAGTATGAACACGATCACATAAATATAAAAGAAGAAATAGTTAATAAATATAAAACCCAGATAATAATCATAAAAGAAAATATTAAGCAGGAATACGAATTCAGACAGAAAAAGAAACAAATATACCTTAGCAAAAAAATACGGAAAATGAAGTAATAGATAGATTGAGAAGATTTTTACCAGGAAAAGGATATGTAGGCATATCTTGCGAAACAGATGACCACGAATGGAATAAGAAACAGATGATACTAATGAAACTATATTCGAACAATACAAATTTAAAATTTACCAAATGTACACACAGAGCAAAAGATTTAGAATCAGAAGATGAACGCTATGAGAAGATCAAGGAAATACACGAACAAGGGAATCACAGAGGAATAAACGAAAACTATGCAGAAATAAAGAACAAATACTATTACGAAGGGATTATAAATTATATAGGAAAACACTTCAATAATTGTGAAATTTTCAACAAAGTTAAATACGATAGAAAACCAATAAAACCCGAATTTATAGAAACAGAGACCCCAACGGACATTAATCAAATAGTTCATATCGACATATTTCTAATAAACAAGCGGCAATATTTTACAACGGTCGACAAATTTTCAAAGCATTTATACACAAAAGAAACAATAGACAAAAACGCGAAAACATTCATAGAACTTATTAGAGAAAGAAATTCGATCCTAGGAAAACCAAACAAAATAGTAGCGGATAACGAATTCAATATGATCAACGTAAAAGATTTCTGTAGGAAAGAAGGTATAGAATTACATTTTAACGCACCTAAAACGCATACAGGCAACTCAGACATGAGCAGATGTCACAGTACACTATTAGAACACATCAAAACATTAGCAATAACGAGTCCAGAGCTTAATACAACAGAAATATTAGCCAAAGCAACAGAACACTATAATAATAGCATACATTCGACGACAGAGAACAAACCCATGGAAATTCAGTTCGGAAAAATTAGTAAAGAAAAAACACATAAGATGCTACAGAAGAAGAAAGACAAATGGTTAAAGGTACACAATAAAAATAGAGAAGAAGAACCAAAAATTAAAGAAGGATCTATTTTTATAAAGAATTACGAAAACGAAAGGAATAGAATGAAACCCAAATTTAGGAAAATAGAAGTTATAGTCAATGATAAAGGAGAAATAATTACGAATATGAAAGGGAAACAAAAAGCTAGAATACATACGAGTAGAATCAAAAGGAAGAAACAGTACATGAATAAAACAGAAATGTATATCATTTCAGACAAACAAAATGGGATGGACAACAAAAACTATACTATTTACACTTATCATGACGATAACGATGATCAAAGCAGAAATTAGCATTGAGGAGATTAAGACGGAATCAGGAATCATATTAATAAAAAAGGACCCAGTAAGATTAATTATTTAATTTATTTACCAAACAAGGCAACATACATTAACAATTCAATATAACAACATAACAATTACATACAAATTTTTTTTCCAACGCATTAGAAAACAAAATACATCACAACTTTTTATTTTAGTTACTTTACTTTACTTTAATATATTTTATTTTGATTTTAGCTAAATTGATGGGCAAATTAAGTGGGATTAGGATGTTGATAGGGTCTTTAATAAGTTTGTTCTAAAAGTGTGTTTAGAGATCCCCGAAGCGTAGTTGCTGCTTATAGAGTTGAAAATTCTACAGCACCTATTTATGGGCTCGTTATATGCATAGTTAGTGTGGTGATTGAACTCCTTGAGCAGAGTTGCATACCTAGTGCGTCTTGGTTGGTCATTGAAAATAATTTTGTTGGAGAGAGCTTCAACATTGACTGCACCACTTATAATATCAAAGGTTAGGCATGCACTTAACAGTGTTCTTCTAGAAGAGAGAGGCATTAAATTAAGTAGGCTCAGTCTGGTTTTGTAAGAAGGAAGATGTTGGAAGTCTTTTGGATCATAGAGGTCCCTCAAAGCGAAAAGTAAAAACTGTTTCTGAACAGATTCTACTCTCTCACTATGTAGCTCAAAAACTGGGTTCCATATTATGCAGGCATACTCCAATAGAGGACGCACCAGAGTGATATATAATGACTTGGTAACCCATATATTCTTGAACTCTTTAGCACGTCTCTTAATGAATCCGAGCTGTTTATTAGCCTTGGCAAGGATTTTGTCATAGTGGAGATTGAACCGCATCTTGTTGTCCAATACTACCCCGAGATCTATAATATGATCAACCCTATTCAATATGGTGTTGTTAAGGCAGTAAGAATACTTTTTGATCGTATTCTTACGGGAAAAGCTTATTACATGGCACTTGTTAATGTTAAGATTCAAATTATTCTCATTGCACCACTGTTCGAGAGATTGAAGCTTGGATTGTAGAAGAATTGCGTCAGATTGCGTGTTTACGCTGTGGTAAATTTTTTAATCGTCTGCATAAAAGAGATGGGGTATACCAAGCAATGTCTCAGAAAGATCAGAAATGAAGATGTTAAAAAGCAGGGGACCTAGATGACTGCCTTGCGGTACTCCAGAAGATGCGAAAACTCTTTTAGATAAGTGGCCCTGGAATTTAACAAGCTGAGTTCGATCGCGAAGATAAGACTGGAGCCAATCAAGAAGAGACCCTGATATACCAAAGTTGCGAAGCTGGTATATTAGAGTTTGATGGTCAACCCGGACTAAAGCCTTACTAAAGTCCACATAGACTGCGTGAATTTGACTTCCTTTTTCCATTTCACAGAGCACATCAGAGACCAGGATCATGAGATTGGTAGAAGTCGATCTACCCTTACGAAATCCATGATGTTGCTCATTTAGAAGAGGGTCGATTATGCGAGTAAGTTTTTCACAAACTAACTTCTCAAAAAGTTTGGGGATAACAGATAGAATAGCAATCCCCCGATAGTTATCGACTGATCGTTTATCACCACTTTTGAAAATAGGCGTAAGGTATGAAGATTTCCAGAGAGATGGAAAAACACCTATGGAGAGGGATTTATTGAAAATCATGTGCAAAGGTGTGATCAATTGGTCCGCAAATTGCACGACGAAGGAAGGAGAAACCAAATCAGGGCCTGGTCCTTTGCCGATCTTTAGCTGATGAATAGCTTCAATAATAGCCTCTTGGCAACAAACCCGGCGATAAGAGGTCTCGCGGTGATTCTTGCAGACATAGTAGAAGTGGAGGTTTTTGACGAGCAAAGAGAATTTTGAAAGTGATCAGCAAAAAAGTTACAAATGGCTTGTGGGCAGGAAGAAACCATGTTACCACGGGACATCGAACAGGAATAGCCGTTTGTTTTACGTTTCAAGTTAACGAAATCGTAAAACTTCCTGGGATCACTAATGCTTTTTTTCCCATTGAGTTAACATAAAACTCATACGCTTCGCGGGATTTGATGGAAAATTCGGTGGATAGCTGATCGTACAATCTGATTAGACCCTCATTGAGCAAGCTTTCATTTTTAATTGCTTTATATAATTTATTTCTACGGTTTCTGAGACGCCTTAAATTATTGTCGAGCCAAGGCTCTGAGAGTTTGTTTTTTTTCTTCAGCTTCGGTACGAATAAGTGAATGGCATTGAAAATTATTTTATAAAAAGAAGACAGTGAATCATCTAAATCTAATAACGAAAGAGAAATTGTCCAGTCTACTGTGTCCAAATAGTTTCTAATGCTTAAGTAGTCAGCATTTTGAAAATCATATACAATTTCATTATTGTACGATTGGGTGAAAGAAATATTTGTAGCGGTAAGCTCAACTGTAAAAGCGGAGTGATGGAGAGTGTTTGAGAAAAGATTCTCGGCGTCAATAGTTGGGCTAACCACCACTTCGTCATAAAAGTTAGTAAAAATAAGATCTAACCAATTGCCATTTTGGTTAGGGATAGAAATTGTTTGCTGTAAATCGTTGCCATAGAACGTACTTATAAGGTTGAAGACAATGGAGTCAGAAAGGTTGATTGGAAGAACGAAACTGATTTTTGGACGATTAAAGTCCCCCAGAACAATTATTTTGTCTTCGTCGTGTAGGGAAGCTGTTACTGAAGATATCAAGTCACAAACGTCCATGTAAGTAGTTTCATCAGAATGAGGTGGGATATAAACGATACCAATATAGAGGTAATGCTTGTCGAATAAGACTCTGACGAATTTGTGTTCATATAAATTTGTGTTCATATAAGGATTATAAAAGAATTTACCACATCATAAACCTAAAGCAATATGAAGATGCAATGATTAAAATAAGAGTAAGGTTAGATCCATATATGCTAGAAACAATAGAAACAATCAAAGGAGAAATCAAACTTTAAATTTCAATAAAGAAGAAGGAATCACGATTAAACCAAGAATAGAACCTAGAACACGGAAGGCAACTAACGTCTCGGAAAAAATATATAGAATCAAGAGAGGATTAATTAACCCAGTAGGATCAGCATACAAATTTTTATTTGGAGTAATGGACAATGATGACTACGAAGAAATATTAGGGCACTTACAGGTCATAGACACGAATAATCATAATCTAATAGAAAACATGAACAAACAGATTAGAATAAATGACGTTTTCTAGAATAACTTGAATAAGATCGTAGACAACATAAATAAAACAAAAAAACTATATGATGATTTAACTAGTAAAGTAGACGAACAAATGAAGTCAATAAATAGAATACTAATGACAATACAAGTAAACCAAAACCTATACCACATAAAAGACGAGCTAGAGAAAATTATAGACAATGTTAATTCAGCCAAAACAGGAATAATGACGAGATCAATACTAACGAAAGATGAAATTTATTAAATTTATCAGTAGAAGAGCTAAAAGAAATTACGACCAATGTATTAACGAAGAATAAAACGATAATTTTTGTAGTAAATATACCAATTTTCACACATCCATTATTATCATATTATATTAAACAAATACCAAATGAAAATCGGAAACACTGAATATTAATACAAAAGAAGTAGTAATGTACTCTGGAGAGTACTACGAAATAGAAAATAAAGTAAAGAATTTAAACAATAAATTACAATGTAAAGACGAAAAATGTATAATCAAAGTGCCAAAAGACACTAAAGTAGAAGAAATCGAGAAGGGTCTAGTAATTGTAACAAACCTTGTAGGAAAGATAAATCAAAACTGTAACGAGAAAACAAACAAACTCGAAGGAACATATATAATAAGGTTTAGTAATTGTCAATTGAATATAAAAAATAAAATTTATACAAATGATGTCAAAGAGTTCAAGCAAATATTATTATTAGAACCAATCAAGAATATATCAAATTTTAAATATGCAGAAAGTATTGAAACATTAAAAATCGAAAATTTAAAGAATTTAGAAGAAATTAGAGAAATTAAATATGTACATCAAAAGAATTCAATAATAGGATCAAGTATCGTAATAGTAATCAGTATATCAATTGGAATAATTATATCCCTATATTTCAAAAATAGAAGATCAATTCATATAAATGTAGAGAAAAATCTAGAAACAGTTTCCGTTGAGGACAACGACATTCTTAAGGGGGGAGGAATTATATGCAAATCCCTATCCAAGCCACACATAAAGGCAGATCATGAGATTACCACAAAATTCATACCAAGTATTGGTCATGTAAACTAATAACGAACATTTCAAAAGAATACAAAACAGGAAATTACATTCCTTATAGAATTACATTTTTATCTAAAAGAATACAACACAGGAAATTATATTCCTTATAGAATTACATTTTTATCTAAAAGAATGCAACACAGGAAATTACACTCATTATCCAATTACATTTCTATCTAAAAGAATGCAACACAGGCAATTACATTTCTTATCAAAATACATTTGTATGCAACATATAAAATACATGAAATTTCATTTCTTATCGAACTGAGAACAACAGGAAACCACGACGATAAGACATGAAATTCAATATGCATATTCCAAGATGCAATTGTACTAGATAACAGAATCTATAATATATGTGAGTACAATTGATGCATCTTAGTTCTTAAGTATTCAATTGTTGAGTAGACAACAAGTGACTTGTTAGTAAATCTTCAAATAAAAACACTATTTAATTAAAATAAATTTGTGTATTGAATTAAAAATCTTAAGCAACCTAGTGAAGTGAAAGTGGAACTTAAAATCAGTGACGCGAAATTCACGTACTACATCGAATAAAGTATTCGAAACATATATTGTGATATAAACATATATCCAATATATATAATTCGGTCGCCAAATGTTGAAACTGATATAAACTAATCTTATTATCAGTTGCTGGTGGAATGAATTTTCATTATCACCGCCGTTTATTTTATAGCAAATTTTGTCCATACTCATCACATTCCGTTTAACAATATTCTCATACAAAAATTCCGTTTTGGTAGCTTTCCCATAACATACCTGGTCCCACGCTACAATTGATGGTGTAGTATTGCACTTTGAAGAAATGCATTCAAGACATTGCATTTGCATCTATGCGTCCAGACCAAATATTTTTAGCGTGAAATAAGAGACCATCATTATGCGTGGAGACCAAATATGCGATGGGATTACATTTAGAAATAAATGAATATGCATTTATGCATGTACAGAGAATTAATTTATGCATGTACAAACATTTATGCATGTCGGGAAAATTAATTTTCGTGGGAATCGGAATGATTCTTAACATATATATATATATATATATATATATATATATATATATATATATATATATATATATATATATATATATATATATATATATATAT
>OZ022266.1:86999600-87167100 GCA_963978885.1 Nemotelus pantherinus | reverse complement strand
GCGAATTTTCTTTCCAGTTTGATTTTCGACCAGTTGTTTGAAAATCTTGAACTTTTGCAGTACTTCACTCTTACATTTCAAGAAGTAAACAGAAATGTATCTAGATGCGTCATCGATTAATGTTAAAAAATAACGAGCATCGCCTAATGACTTTACAGGCATCGGTCCACAAACATCACTATGTATTACTTCCAACACATTTCTTGCTCGACTTTCTGCTGCACTAGGGAATGGTTTTGTGCATATCTTGGCCTTAGCACACGCTTCACATGGTATTTTCATTTCACGCCAATTAATATTATTTTTGAGACCACTAACGCACTGTGTACTTGCCATTCTTTTCAGCGTGTCAAAATTAACATGGCCAAATTTTCTATGCCACACATTTGCTTGGTCATCCATTTTATTCACGTAGAAGCATTTATTCTTTTTGCATTCAACAACAAAAATGTCCTCTTGCAGCTTTGCATTCAGCAATGCATTGCCTTTTGCGTCTACTACCGCAGCTGAATTTTCATGAAATATCACCTTATAGCTGTGTTTAACTGCTTTGCCTACTGAAATAAAATTCATTTTCAAGCCAGGTGCGTACAACACGTCGTTGAGAGTAATCTCTTGCTCACAATTTAATTTAACTTTCCCTTTGCCTTGCGCTATAACATAGCTATCTCCAGCTAGAAATACTTTTTCGTTGCATTTTCTCATTTCAATAAATAAACTTGACTCGTGACAAAGGTGAGTTGAGGCTCCACTGTCTAAGACCCATTCACAATTATCAATTTTATCTGTCGCTGCTGAACTCAACACAGCAAATCCATGTTGATTGCCCCTATTTTGCGATTTCTTTTTTTCCTCGCATTCTGCGGCGAAATGTCCACGGCGACCACAGTTGTAGCATCTTCTGCCTTCTTTTGATGCTTTGTTATTGTGTGTGTTGTCGTGCACATTCTTTGTTTTGTTGCTCCCTCCATGACCGTTTGGCTGTTTCTTTTTGTATTTTGAATTCTTGGTGTCTATGTAGAATGCCTGCTCGCATGCTTCGCTGTTGCCATCTCTTTCTGCCTTTCTGTTGCCTTCTTCAAGCAGCTTAACTGTGAAATTGGCGAGGGACGGTAAATCGTCTCGGGCCTCCATAGCAACTACGAAATTATCGTATGAAGGTGGAAGACTGGCCAACAGCATGATAACTAACATCTCCTCTGGCACTTGAATGTCAACGGCCGACAAATTTTCCACAATTTCCGAAAACTGTCTAACATGCTCTTTCTCATTTCCTCCTTCTGGCAAAGTTAGGCGTACTAATTTTCTGAACAACGATACCTTCCTTCCAGGTTGGTTCGGCTGGTAAATGTTTCGAAGAGTTGTCCATGCTTCTGCAGATGTTTTGCAATTTTTTATATAATTAAGCTGACAAGGCTTAACATTTAGCATCAAAGTAGCTAGTGCTTTTTCATCCTGCGTCACCCAATGCAGCGCATTTTCTTCGGGCTTTATATATTTGCCGCACACAAAAGCCCAAAAATCTGCACATACTAAAGCGCTTTTCATCTGCACATGCCATGTGGCATAATTGCTCTCATTGAGCTTCTCAATTTGATAAGCTGCTACTGACATTGCGGCATTAATTTGCAATTACGTATTAGTACCTTGTTCCCGCACACAGCGTTACAAGGGGTATCACACGCACACAGCGTTTTAATCAGTAGCTTTAGCACACAGTGTTTTTAATTTAATTAAGTCCACTGTCCCGCACACCTGCGCTTCAACACTTCGCACTTAGGAAATTACGCGCGGCGTCAGAAAAAGAACTCAACAAACTTGTACTTGTGTCTGGGTGCCTGGGCCCATAACCTATTAAACGCAGCCGACTTCGAACAGAGTTTATTGTAGACTGACAAACTATTATACAGATACATGGCTACAACTATGGTGAGAATACTGAAATATGGTGAGTTGGTTATATGAAGAATTGGTGGCTGCCAGAGTTACAAAATAAATGTGTTGTGTTGCTTTTACATTTCCAACAATATGCAGAATAGTGCCAGGTCTCTCAGAAAGCTACTAATCTTTAACCCTTTGGCGCCGGCGGCCATTTTAGTGATATTTTTAATATACCTATTATTCCGTACACAAATAATTTTTGCAAAAATATATTTTTAGCATCAAAAATTTCTGTTCACGGAAATTCACGATCCAATTTGCAGAATTAATTGAAATTTGCAGAATGTGTTGCTTTTAAATAGGACCAGGTCTGATAGAAGTAATTTTTAAATGCAGACGATTCTGTGCCAGTGGTGCCATCTTGAAAAATCACTAAAAGGATAACTGCTTTTAGCCCTATAAATTCTGATTCAATCGTTCGATTTTAACGAAATTCATACAGTAGCTGAACCTTACTTTGAGCCACGCTTGATAGAAATTTTGTTGAAAAAATCTGTTGGAGCTGCCAGCTATGATAACTTTGGTGTCTTCAATTTGAAAAAATAAAAATTTGGAAGTGAAAACACTTAAACCTTTGACTATCCTAAAAATTGTCTGTTTTTTTACAATAAAACCAATCTATATACAAGTCTTATATTTTATTTACACGTTCAAAACTTTGGAAATTTCATGTCGGACAAGAACGGTAACCCTTTCCCAGTTAACCTATATTTTTAGCATCAAAAATTCTGTTCACGGGAACTCACGAATCAATATTTAGGTACAATTGAAATTTACAGAATGCATTGGACTTAAGTAGGAGCAGGTCTGATAGAAGTGATTTTGAATTGTAGGCAACTCTGTGCCAGTGGTGCCATCTTGAAAAATTACAAAGAAAAAAAACTGCTTTTTGCCGTATGACATGTGAATAAGCTACCAGATTTTCATGAAATTGACACAGTAGCTGAATCTTAATCTAAACTCTGTTTGATAGAAATTTGGTTGAAAAATTCGATTGGTGCTGCCAGCTATGGTAATTTTTATGTCTTTGGTTTTGAAAATTCACTCAGGAAAATAAAACTTTTTGCCCTATAACTTTCAGTGCAGTCATGAAATCAATAAGAATTTCATACAATTGATGGAACCTATTATAAGCATTATTCAGGCCAAATTTGGTTGAAAAGCCACGATAGGGTTGCCAGCTATTGTTGGTTTGGTGTTTAATTGTAATATCTTTATTAAGCGGTTTTATCGTAGAATTTTCATTTGGTAATGATATTGTAGTGACAATAAACAGCAAATATTAAGCTTTCGATTATTTGAAAAAACTCGCTGCAGGTAACCCTAAATTTCCTTTTACTCGTATAACTTCGAATGTAATATAAAAACGTGAAGCAGATGTCATATATTCGTGGCTTTGATACTGGCGAAAGGTTGCCAGCACGAGTCGGTTGTGCTTCTTTTGTATCAATAAATGCTTACAGTTAGTATTCATACCGGAAACATTTACAATGAAAATAAATAACCCAAAGTTCTGCAAATTTTTCGGATCGCAGCCCCAAACACCAACTTCAGTTACAGTGCTGCAGGCACTGAGCATTTTCTTCATTGATGTTATGTGAGATGCTGCTTTCAAAATTTTGTGATATAAGCAACTGATAACCATTATTATTAACCCGTGTTTTGCTCTCATAAACGTTGAAATTAGTGCCAGTGGTAATATCTGAAACCTACCATATGAGTTATAATGCATTCTTGAGACCAAAGTAAAAAGTGGCATTTGAAGCAGTTTGGCCGTAATAAGCAGCTCATGTGGTGGAATATGCACTCAAAACCTGCACGATTCTTCTACTGTTCTTCGAACATTAGTGTTTCTAGTGGTTCAGGTGCGCTAGAGTTTTTTACTAATGTTCGAAGAAGAACATTAGTATTAAAATCACTTTGGCCAAAAATTCATATATATATATATATATATATATATATATATATATATATATATATATATATATATATATATATATATATATATATATATATATATATATATATCATCAAAAAATTTCAGTGAAAAAATCTCAGGAACGCGCCATCTGATTGAACTGAAATTTTCAGGACACATTAGTGTATATGCAGAATAGTGCCAGGTCTCAGAAAAAAATAATAAACTTTAACCCTTTGGTGCCGGCGGCCATTTTAGTGATATTTTTAATATACCTAGTATTCCGTACACAAGTAAGTTTTGCTAACATAAAGTTGACGAAATAAATTTTGAACGTGTTTTACATGTGAATCGGATAATGTTTTGGAATTTTTTAACCCCATGTGTGCGCTGGGTGCCTAAAAAGAGAACGGGAAAATTCGAAAATTTTTAAATTGCGATAACTTTTGACAAAGCTATTCAATCATTACGAAATTTTCAGGACTTGTTTGTTTTACTTAGTTGTAGATTTGTGTAGCTTTTGATGAGCGTGCTGGCAACCCTGTAGCAAGAGCAGGCACTGAAAGTCAAAACCTCCAAATCACCGTCTCTCTTGGAAAAATGCCGTTTCTTCAAAAAAAAGCAACTCGTATGTAAATTTCTTGCTTTGTTTACATATACAAAAAAAAAAATTTGATATGGTATAACGGGCACGCCTGGTAACCCTTGCCCAATTTACCTATACTTTTAGCATCAAAAATTTCTGTTCACGGAAACTCACGATCCGATGAACAGAATTAATTGAAATTTGCAGGATGTATTGGTCTTAAATAGGACCAGGTCTGATAGAAGTTATTTTTAAATGCAGGTGATTCTGTGCCAGTGGTGCCATCTTGAACAATCACTAAAAAAGATAGCTGCTTTTAGCCCTATTAATTCGGATTGAATCGTTCGATTTTGACGAAATTCACACAGTAGCTGAACCTTACTTCAAACCACGTTTGGTAGAAATTTGGTTGAAAAATTCGGTTGGAGCTGCCAGCTATGATAATTTTGGTGTCTTAAATTTGAAAAAATAAAAATTTGGAAGTGAAAACATTCAAACCATCGAATATCCTAAAAATGTCCGTTTCTTACAATAAAACCAATCTGTATACAAATCTTATGCTTTATCTACACGTTCAAAGTAAAACTTTGGAAATTTCATGTCGGACAAGAACGGTAACCCTTTCCCAGTTAACCTATATTTTTAGCATCAAAAATTTCTGTTCACGGGAACTCACAAATCAACAATCAGATATAATTGAAATTTACAGAATGCATTAGACTTAAGTAAGACCAGGTCTGATAGAAGCGATTTTGAGTTGTGGGCAACTCTGTGCCAGTGGTGCCATCTTGAAAAATTACAAAGAAAAAAAAACTGCTTTTTGCCCTATGAAATGTGAATAAGTTACCAGATTTTCATGAAGTTGACACAGTAGCTGAACCTTACTCTAAACTCTGTTTGGTAGAAATTTGGTTGAAAAATTCGATTGGTGCTGCCAGCTATGAAAATTTTTATGACTTTGAGTTTGAAAATTATCTCAGGAAAATAAAACTTTTTGCCCTATAACTTCCAGTGCAGTCATGAAATCAATACGAATTTTATACAACTAATGGAACCTATTATAAACATTATTCAGGCCAAATTTGGTTGAAAAGCCACGATAGGGTTGCCAGCTATTGTTGGTTTTGTGTTTGTTTGTAATATCTTTATGAAGCGGTTTGATCGTAGAATTTGCTATTGATAATGATATTGTAGTGACAATAAACAGCAAATATTAAGCTTTCGATTATTTGAAAAAACTCGCTGCAGGTAACCCTAAATTTCTTTATACTCCTATAACTTCGAATGTCATATAACAACATGAAGCAGATGTGATATATTCTTGGCTTTGATACTGGCGAAAGGTTGCCAGCACGAGTCGGTTGTGCTACTTTTGTATCAATAAATGCTTACAGTTAGTATTCATACCGGAAACATTTACAATGAAAACAAATAACCGATGTTTCAATTCCCAGAGTTCTGCAAATTTTTCGGACCGCAGCCCCAAACACCAACTTCAGTTACAGTGCTGCAGGCACTGAGCATTTTCTTCATTGATGTTATATGAGATAGGTTAGGTTAGGTTAACGTGGCTGCCGATCTTCAGAGGCCTGACGACCAGCACACAATGGCACAGGAGAGGCCCGTTGTGATACCACAATATTTTAGTGACTCTCTTCTACTCACAAAAGTCAGGAAACCATTTGCTTCCTTTGAGAAACCGGACTATCCCCTTTAGCTCTACCAGGGACAGTTCCGTCAGGTTTGAGAGAAAGGGTGCACCAAGTGCCGCCAGTCTTCTCCTTGCCAAAGCCGGACACTGGCACATGAGGTGAAGGACGGTTTCCTCCTCATCCTCAGAGCCACAGCTCCGACAGAAGTCATTAAACTCTACGCCCAAACGTTGTGCATGCCGTCCTATGAGGCAGTGGCCCGTTAGAACGCCCACAGTGCAACGAAGGGCGCTTCGAGTTAAGCCTAAAAGCTGCCTGGTGCGATGCGCATCCATGGATACCCAGGACTGCCTTGTTATCACACAGGAAGTTTCATCTGCCCAGGACTTCTTAGCGTCCTCAAGATATTTTTGCCTTATGGCCAGTTTGACCGATGTCATCGGTATACCTATTGAAAAGGAGCAAGAGACCTCAGGTAGCAAAGTTCCAAGCCTTGCTAGCTCATCGGCCTCACAGTTGCCCTGAAAACCCCTATGTCCAGGTACCCAAATCAATTGAACAACCGAGTGTCTCGACATCTCCCTAAGAGATGCACGGCATTCAACAACAATCTTGGACATTGTACAAGGACCAGCAAGGGACTTAATAGCCGCTTGACTATCTGTGAAAATACCAATATTGACCCCGAATATTCGATTACACAGAAGCCAGTCGACTGCCTGATAAATAGCCACTACTTCCGCCTGAAAGACACTACAGTGGTCTGGTAGACGGAGGGACAGCTTGAGATTCAGCTCATCTGAGTCTACACCACTCCCAACTCTATTGTTTAGCTTTGAGCCGTCAGTGTACACATGGATAAGCCCATTATCAAGGGTGATACCATCACACCATTCCTCCCTGCATGGAATGCGAGTTGTAAACTCCAAATCCAGTATGCATTGAGGGGCGTTGTAGTCAACAACCGCTGGTGCGGGTACTCCCTCGGCCAAGATCCTCGCATGACCGAACTCTGTCCTATTCCATGCTGAGATACAATTTAGTCTCACAGCAGCAAGATTAGCTTGCTGTGAGATCAGTAGGTTGGTTGGCAGCCAATGTATCAACACAAACAGTGCCTTAGTAGGAGTGGAGCGGAGCGCTCCAGTTACCTGTAGTGCAGCCATTCTTCGCACTTTTTCAAGCTGCCCTTTGCAGGTAGCCTTAAGAGCAGCCTGCCACCAGAACACCACCCCAAACAACAGAATTGGTTCCACCACAGCAGTGTAAAGCCAAGCAACAGTACGAGGCTGCAATCCCCAACTCGCCCCTATGGCCCTTTTGCAACAGTAAAGTGCGTTGAAAGCCTTCCGAGCTCTTTCTGCCACATTGCACGTCCATAGTAACTTCGAGTCAAGGATCAGCCCTAAGTATTTGACCTTCTGGCTCAAGTTAATGGAGACCCCATTCAATTTGGGTAACTCAAAATCAGGAACTTTGTACCTCCTTGTAAACAGCACTAGCTCCGTTTTATTAGGATTCACATTCAAGCCGCACTCACGACTCCAACGCGAAATTATGTCAAGAGAGTGATTTAACCTCTCCGATAGCGTGGATAAATACTTTCCCGACACTGAAACAGCTATGTCGTCTGCGTAAGAAATCACTTTGCAGCCGGCGCGGTCCAGCTTCCTTAGAAGAGTATTCACCGTGATGTTCCACAGTAGGGGAGAGAGAACTCCACCCTGAGGTGTGCCCGTGCTGACTCCTCGTCTTACGCTGGCATTACCCAGCGTAGAGATTACAACTCTACTTTTGAGAAGCTGCACAATAAAAGCAACCAACCGTTCATCCACATGCAGCACCGAGAGAGCCTCAACAATTGCGTTAGAATTAACGTTGTTGAAGGCCCCCTCGATGTCCAGGAAGACAGCAAGCGTGTATTCCTTTAGAGCAAGAGATTTCTCTACTTGCTCAATAAGGACGTGAAGAGCGGTCTCAACAGACTTACCTTTGGTATAAGCATGCTGCGACTGCGAGATCAGCATAGGATCGATGGATCTTTTAATATGGTAATCAATTATCCTTTCCAAAATCTTTAGCAGGATGGAGTTAAGACTTATTGGACGATAGTCCTTCGGCTTAACATGCGTAACTTTTCCTGCTTTAGGAATAAACACCACTCTGGATTCCCGCCAGCTGGTGGGAACATACGAGAAGCGTAGACAAGCGTTATAAATCTCCCTGAGCCAAGGTAGCGATACTTCCATGGACTGCTGAATGTCAGCCGCAAGGACGCCATCAGGGCCAGGGGACTTAAACGGCTCAAATGAGTTAATGGCCCACCTCAGTTGAGAATTTGATATTCTGAACGGCGGGATTGAACTGTAATTTTGCTCCGTCTGACACGCCACTTCTAGAGGGCAATGATTGCCCGGAAAGTGTGCGTCTATCAGTACTTTGAGAGTATCTGCGCTCGAACTAGTCCAAATGCCCTCAGGATTCATGATGCACCCCATAGCTTTTGGTGTCGCGCTTAAGACCTTACGAAGGCGATTTGCCTCGCTGAGACTCTCCACGTTACCACAGAAAGATCTCCATGAGGACGTCTTTGCCTTACGTACGGCATACTTAAAAGCCTTAAGCTTCGTTTTATACATCGACCAGTCATTAGATCTTTTTGAGCAATTGAACTCCCTCCTACATTCTCTTCGCAAGGTACTGATCTCCTTATTCCACCAGAGGGGCTTGGGATTTCCCCTGCCCGTGGGTGGCTTACAAGCTTCCCTAGACGCGAAGTTGAGAGAACTAGTAAGGGTGTCAACTGCCTTATCCACTTCATGATAGCAGTCAATGCTCTTAGGAACAATTTCCAGTGAGGATCGAATTAGAGAATTAAAAAGCTTCCAGTCCGTCCTCTTTCTGTTAGTAAAGGCTACCTGCTCGGCAGAACTGCGGCCAGCCACGTTGTACGATATGTACCTGTGATCAGAGTAAGAACACTCCTTTAGAACCCTCCAGTCACGGAGAAGTTGCGAGTGCCGCCCACTAATCAAGGTAACGTCAAGCACCTCCCTTCGGTTTGAGGTAAGGAAGGTCGGTTCGCTGCCGGTGTTGGCGATGAAGAG
Source organism: Nemotelus pantherinus (assembly GCA_963978885.1). NCBI lineage: Eukaryota > Metazoa > Arthropoda > Insecta > Diptera > Stratiomyidae > Nemotelus > Nemotelus pantherinus. The sequence continues at coordinate 87,157,896 of OZ022266.1, read as the reverse complement.
GTCGTGGGCAAGGATGAAATCAAGAAGTTCCTCGCCTCGACCATTTGTATTGGAGCTACCCCATACTTCGTTATGAGCGTTAGCGTCAGCTCCCAGTATCAGCGGCACACTTGTTTTCCTGGCTTCAGCCACGATCCCCCTGACAATGTCGCAGGGAGGGCTAGTGCCATGATAATGTGCCATATAGCAAGAAGCAAACCAGCATGGTCTTTGGTCGCATTCTACTGCAACAGCCATGTTATCTTTGTCACAGAAGTGATGTAATACAAGGACATTTATGGTTTTCCTGACAAGAATACAGGCACGTGGCTTACAAGAGCGTTCAGGTGTTATCAGTCTGTATTCATTGGTGCGTAACCCGCAAACCCGGTTGTTAACAACCCATGGTTCTTGGATGAGAATTAGCTCCTCCTCTGTCCTAGACAGGCGGAGTAGCAGGGCAGCTGATGCTGCTATGGAATGGTGAAGATTTACTTGGAGTACCTTCACCATTAATGAGCTAGTTAATTAGGGTTAAATCAAGGTCCTCCCCCTCGGACATAGAAGCCGTCCCAGCCTCTTGCTCTGCACCCAGAGTCATGAGGTCCAGGCAGCCACCCAACTCGGAGGCAGTTCCGACACTAACCCCATCGGCAAGGAGGGATTCCAAATCCGATTCCTCATCAGATTTCTCCCTCGGAGAGATATCAGACCCTTTTTCAGGTGGCTCCACTTTCGTTTGGGTCACCATCTTTGGGTCAGGCTTGGCAGGTATCGGATCTCCCGAAGCAGAGCTCTTTGGCCTGTCGCTTCGATAGATACGTAGGGCCAGTTTTTCGACCCCGTACCTGATGATGCCCTTTCGAGCATCCAATGCCGGCAGCGCCTTATCGTTGATGACGAAGAGGGCTTCCCGCCGATTGTCCAGCGGCTCACCAATCTTCACAACCCTCCAATCCTCCGTAGGAAGATCAGGGTTGAAGAGCCGAATAATGTCCAGGACCTCCACTGGATCCGAATGGAAAGCAGGAATCCATGTCCTGCATCTTGGCCGACTGGGGATCTCATCCTTGGACACCACTTTAATCTTGGCGCCTGGCCAGAGTTCCCCCAGCTCGGAGATAGCCTGCTTGTAGAAATTGGCCGATCGTTGGTCTCCACACGCGACCAGCCTGATTCCCTTGTGCCAGCCCACGTCATTCACCGTAGGTGGAGGACCCGAGCTAGCCTTCTGCAGCTTACAGCAGACTACGAAAAGAGCCTGCCTTATCTTGAGCCAGTTTTCGGAGGAGATGATTCCATCTCCCTTGCTGGCATCAATTACAGTCCAGACAAGGCACTCTTTGGCCATTTCATTAAACGGCCGAGTTATCCCTGAAGGGCTAGTTGTTGTCTTCTGCTTTTTGCAGTCCTGCCTGCCCTGGTACTTCTGCTCAGCTGACCTCTGTCGTTTCTGAGTTGTACCTGCAGGATTTAGAGGGAGCGGGTGCTCCCCAGTGTAAGATTTTGCCCATTCAAGGGACTTTTTGTCCTTGTCGGACATTGTGTCAGGGGAGACGTTTTGAAATTTCCTCAGAACTTTGAAGGCTGCCCTTCTAGTTCCGTAAGCCCGAGATGATTTGGCGGAGGAGCGTTGCGTGCCTGAGGAGGAGGTGGCACCGGAGGTAGCACTTGTTGACGGACGGGTTGGCTCATTCGCCGCTACCTTCCCATCACACTGGCCACAAATGGGCTTCGTGGCTTTCACAAGGCCAGGCTTGGTGACCAGAGCCCCGGAAACGCCGGAAACAGGGGTTGAGGAAGAGCTGATCGGCCGTGGAGCTGGCTCATTCGTCATGTCTCCACAGCCTTCTGCAAGCTTAGTCGCTGTGCCGGTAGCCATTGGAGCTGACTCATTCGTCATGTCTCCACGAACTACAGCAGCCTTAGTCTCAGTCTGCAGAGCTGGCTCATTCGCCATATCTCTACTTCCTGCGACTTTAGCTGCAATCGCTGACACAGCCATTTTTGTCCCCCCCTTCACATAAGGGGTTGGATTAATTTTGTTGTCAGGCTTTTGCCTGACGAGTTTTGGTTTATTATTATTATTTTTTCTATTCATTCTTTATGGGTCCCCACTCAAAGCCGCTATCCCAAGTCCGATTGTGCAGTCACCTTTAATGATCCCATGGTAATCTAATGCAAGCAGGGAGGCCATGCGAGGGTTGCCACCAGCCCTTATGGGAACAAGTGGTCAGAGCCGGATCGGTGCTAATCAGGAGTCCAACTCAACTGAACCTACACCACCAACTTAATGGCGACGAGACGAGAGAACGTACTAAGAGGCCTGCCAGGGTTTTAACGGGACGGAGATGATCGTATTAACCCGGAGCCGTTCACGAAGTGGATTTCACTCCGTCGCTACCGCGCCTGAGGACGACTAGGTCCGGAATGCTACGACCACCAGCCCAAGTGCAACAACGAGTCGTTAGACAAAGAGAAGTCCGAGGACGAAAGCGGTCCTGATCATGAAGAGAGTCTAGATCATTTAGCGTTACCCAGGATGCACCGCGAGGAGGCGATCTAGTTTACATCCCATGTTATATGAGATGCTGCTTTCAAAATTTTGTCAAATAAGCAACTGATATAAATAATATAATTATATATATATATAATAATATAATTAACCCGTGTTTTGCTCTCATAAACGTTGAAATTCATGCCAGTGGTAATATCTGAAACCGTCTACCATATGAGTTATAATGCATTCTTGAGACCAAAGTAAAACGTGGCATTTAAAACAGTTTGGCCGTAATAAGCAGCTCATGTGGTGGAATATGCACTCAAAACCTGCACGATACTTCTACTGTTCTTCGAACATTAGTATTTCTAGCGGTTCAGGTGCGCTAGAGTTTTTTTAATTTTATTCTTTAATGTAAATAATATGAGTGCTTTAGTCTACTTGCAAGTGAACCTATTGGGTTTTTTAACTAAACGACCATACTGTGTTCGATACGCACCATTTGGTATTTCTTTTCGGATAGTTTTTGAAAGAAGACACAGTTCCAGAGTATGTTTGAGAAATATCATTGGCACGGTGACTGAAGAACTGTGCCAGAATTTGTATGAGAAATATCATTGTCGCTGTTCCAGTGGAGCATTGCCGAAATTTGTATGACAAATACTTCCGGTCAGTGCTGCCATTTAGTTTTTTGGAGTAATGCTAGATTTAATTTTTTTTAATGCTAAATAATGCTAGATCTTGCAAAATTATAAAGTTAAATAATGCTTTCTTATTTAATTGAAATAAACATGGTTCAATATGAAAAAAATATGTATTTTTATATGAGGGCTGATCACTTAGTAATGATAATATGTTATTTCCAGTTCGCATAAGATTCCAAAAAAATAATGTTTAATCACTAAGTCAGCATGAAAAAACATATAAATAGGCCACGACTCCAGGGAACTACATTCACTTGAATACGAGCAGTCGAAGAGAGAACATCAAAATGGAGAAAAACGAAGTTTAAGCTATCATTAAGTACCTCTGTTTGAAAAAATTGTCTATCAGAGGCATACACGGCGACATGGTGGAAACATAAAGGGACTCTGCTCCTCCATATTCCACCGTTGCATGTTAGGCCAAGGTGTCTAAGCTGGGAAGAACATCCACTGAAGATGAACACCGCGAAGGACGTCCATCCACGTCCCTCACTGACAACAACGTAAAAAAAGTCGAAGATGTCGTGTTGGCAGAGACGAGTCGACATTTCAAGGATGAATCTCAAAAAGTTCCAGGCAGATCAGGAGATTTTTTATCACATGAGACCTGGATCCACCATTTCGATCCAGAAACCAAAATGCAATCGATGACCTGGAAGCGACCCTCTTCATCGACGCCGAAGAAATTCAAAATGACAAGTTCGGCAGGAAAGGTTATGGCATCAGTTTTTTGGGACGCTGAAGAAATTATTATAGTGGAATATTTGGAAAAGGAAGCCATTATATCAGGCTCTTACTACGCCGACCAAATAAGAAAATTGCGACAGGCAATGAAGGAAAAAAGACACGGGAAACAGCAAGCCGGAGCTCTGCTTCTTCAAAATAACGCATCGGCTCACAAGGCTGCAGTTGCGATGGATACAATTAAAGAAACATGATTCGAACTGCTTGAACACCCGCCTTATTCGCAAGATCTAGCTCTCAAAGGCTATTAATTCTTCTTCAAACAACACCTTCGGAGTAAGAAATTTGAAGATGATAGGTAAGTGATGACCGCTATTGAGGCATTTTGGGAGAGTCCAGATAAATAATTTTTTTCTAAGGGTATCCTGGGTTTGGAAAAAAGATGGACTTAATGTTTTATCTTCTTAGAAGACTATGCTGAAAAATAAATTTATCTTCTAAGTTTAATCACCTTGCTTTATATTCATTATCATTACTTATTGATCAACTCTTGTATGTATAGCAAAAACAAATTAGAAGTTTAAAATTTACATCTCAAAATGTTTCTATATCTATTACATACATATCAGCTATATCGAAATCTTCTTGTCTTTTTTAAAGCTCATTTCTACCAATATTTTTCAAAGCATCGTTTGGAATCTCACAATCAAAACAGCAACAACTATTTATTTTTAAGTGAAGAAAAAGTATTAGCGTCGGATAACGAAGATTGTTCTCCAGCGTTATCCGTGCGATTGCTTGCATTCGAAGTCCTAACAAAACAATTGACTCACGTTATTCAGAAAAAATATCTAACAAGAATGCACATGCTTTGGTAAACTTGAACTTGTAGATGCCCGACTCCTGGGAGTCTGAAGTGGATGGGACCACATTAGAGATGAGGCGTATATACTGGAACAGGTATATGGAACAGGTATTTTTTTGGAACAGCCAGTACGTAGTACGAAATTCAAAAATACTAGGTACGAGTATTTTTGTGGACTATACATGTAATCAAAAATTAACACAATAAATTTCGTCCATTTAATTCATTTCAATTAAACAGTGACGTAATAGTATCCTAATATTAATATAAACTCGTATTTCATACTTGCAACTGCTTTCATACTCACGAGTATCTCGTACGCGAGACGAAAATATTTGCAAGTACGAAAATACTCGATACGAGTATATACTCGTATAGTTCCAAAACATTCGATACGAATATACTCGTATCGTTCCAAAATATTCGAACACGAATATACTCATATCGTTCCAAAATATTCGAATACGAATATACTCGTATCGTTCCAAAATATTCGAATACGAATATACTCGTATCGTTCCAAAAATTCGAATACGAATATACTCATATCGTTCCAAAATATTCGAATACGAATATACTCGTATCGTTCCAAAATATTCGAATACGAATATACTCGTATCGTTCCAAAATATTCGAATATGAATATACTCATATCGTTCCAAAATACTTGCTAGTATTTTGGAACTATACGAGTATATACTCGTATCGAGTATTTTGGAACTTGCAAGTATTTTCGTATCGCATATTTTTGTATAGAGTATTTTCGTGCTTGCGAGTATTTTGGGACTTTAGGTCTAGGTTTTTAGGGCAAAAGTAGCTGAAATCGGACAAAATCGGCCAAGTTTGGGTTAGAGTTATTTGGGGCATAACGGGCCAAGACCTATTGCTGTGATACAAAAATTTAGGTTTTGTAAGGGAGAAAGGGGTTTTTTGGCCATAGTTTGTCAAAAACTGCCTTTACAGCGCTTTCGATGATTGAAAGTGGTCGGGGAATATAATAGTAATATTTTCAGGGCGAAAAAATTTTTGATAGGGGAAATTGGGAAAAAACGTTCGTATTTTACAAAAAAATTTTTTGGTCTAGCATGAATTCGGGGACCTTTCTGAGTTGTTTTGGGCGAAATTTCCATACAAATCTGGCAAAAAACGCCCTAGTTTCTAAGATACGGCAAAATGAAATCCGCCGAAAAAACTGAAAGTGGCACTAAAAAAGTTTGAGATCCTTTTTGGTTCGCCAGTTTGCTTCTCAGGCTGTGCTGAAGCCCTCCTCGTGACTGCACTCCAACCCTACTGGGTTTGTGACTCATATCTAGCCTTATCGAAGAGATTGGCCCCCAGTGGGTGCATGTTTAATAAACGTAACATTTTTTTTTTATAATATCTTAATAAAATTTTCGACAAACTTCATGCTTCAGTGAGGCGAAGTGGAAAACCGACTGTTTTATATTAGCCAGGAAAAGTTTGGTATTAGAGATCGGTCGATGAAAAGTTATATAGATGGCAACAGGACTAGTTGGTCCTATCTTAGTAAATTTTTCGACATTGGTAATTTGAACGAATACTTGAGGTTTTTTATGCATATATTAAAATGAAAATCAAATTAAATTGATTGAATTTGATTGTTTTCCCTTAGATGGCTCCTAGATTGGAGAAAGACTTGCCAAATAAATGATCGACCATTGGAAAGTTACGGACAAGCTGCACGGACTAATGACTCAGTATCCTTTCACAGTCATCTGCACCATCACCATTTTAGCCTGGGAACTTTGTGTCTGGTGGATGGGGGAGGGCATATCATACCGTTTCATTACATCACTGTAAATCGCATGTACAAAAAATACTAGCTAGTATTTTTGGAACAGGTATTTGGAACAGGTATTTTTTTGTACTCGTACTAGGAATACTTAGTATGTGAAAATGCGAGTACGACCCAACTCTAGACCACATCACTGATTTTTAGCATCATCACGATTTAATGGACCGTTACCATATTTAAAGCAATATAGATGACTGTCTATTTTAGACTTTATAATCACTATCATTATTTCAAAATCAGACAACTGTCACTTCTGGTTGTCACTTCTACGAAAATGCCATGAGCGCGTTTTTTTATTTTTCATCATATTCCGCCACCACATGATTCAGGAAGTTTCCTTTCATGAACGCGACTGAAAGTACACAAACAGAGCTATTATTGAGAAAAATTTGATGGGCGAGATTGTTAATAGATGATTGCCAGATTATTCCAAAATCTAAATTTAAATGCTAAGAATAATGCTAGATGCTAACTCCGAATTCCGAATGCCGTTTTGGAAGAAATAATGCTAGATCTAGCATTCAAAATGCTAAAATGGCAGCACTGCTTCCGGTTCAGTGGGAGTACTATACTACACACAAAAAAAAATTCGCTCTGCTATATGTGTAGCAAAAATAATAATATCCGTAATAGCTATAATTAACTGTAGTGGGCACAAAATTGCCCCTACAAATATATTTTTGTTCTATTTATGTGTGATACATAACATATAGAAGCAACAGGTATAACTATTGATTTAAAAGGTATTATGAGTATATGGAAATCCAGAGTTATACTCATTTTAAGTAAAATTTAGCTTTCAGGTAAAAAATATAACTCGGGTACACAAAATATGCACACAGTAATCATAATTATGCACGCTACAGGTATAAGTTCTATATGGGTTTCTCTGTTTTCTGGTAGCGAAAGATATGAAATCCATACAGTTGGTATATTATATACGCGACAGGTATAAAATGACCACTGAACAATGTAATATGCTTTTCGTAGATATATGGTTTATTTTCGTTTCTAATTATGAGGCATCTTTTGTTTATAGTTTGAGATTGAGCTTGCAAAAGGGTCGGTAGCTTAGCTCGCTAACGCGTCAGTCCAAAGCAGCGATCTACTGCCCACGGGTTCGAATCCCGCCGTGCCCATGGCTGTATTTGTTCGTCTTATGTTGTCTTAACAGTCAGCGACTGGGCATAATACTAGCGCTCCATTGATTAAGTATCACATTAAAGCTTTAGTAGCGACTAAGAATAACATTAGCGCTTTAGAAAATAAGAAATAAATGTGGCACTTAGAAGAATAATGGAATAGTTGTTATCGGCTTCTCCCATATGTGTCTCCTTACCGCCATGGCTAAGCATTCGCTTCAAAGGGCAATCCCCTGAGCTTTTTTCTGCTTACATACGATAAATATTTATATTATATCTGCCGTGAATATATTATGTCTTTCAAAATACACCCATATACTCATGTGAGATATATTATATTTCCGTCGTTTTATATCTGTCAGCGATATATTTTTTTTTGAGTGTATCATGATTTCTGGTCCAATAAGAAGAACATTTGGACTTAGATATTAATAGGTGCGTTTTTTTGCTCCGATACAGAACAGAATAGAACTATGCCGCAAAAACAACGATCTAGTATAAAACAGCAGTGCATTCGCTAAGACTTACATAGGTTACTGTGTATGCACAAAACGGCTGAAAATAAAGGCAGAAAATAACGAGAATAAACCATCACAGTCGATAGAAAATTGAAAAAGAACGGACAGAAAATTACCTCTTTTAACTTTCTACACATTATGAGGGCTTTTTCTAATTTCCTAACTACCAAAACATTCAGCATAACCTTGAAAAAACCAAAGTAACCCCACAGAAAAAAAAATACAACTTCTCATGAGCTTTTCTTTATTCTATCAGCACATTCTATAGCTCAGCACGTGAACTACCAATGAGGAATAGAATTTCTGCACAAGTAAATTCACTGGTACAGAAGTGTTGTTGTTTCCAATGCGTATACTCTGTTATATTAGACATTGATATTTGTACTCGCGATATTGATATTGCATGCGTGCTGGTGTTAAATTTAATTCTGATTGAAATGATGTATAAACATATTTATGTATGCATATGTATGATGAGAAGCTTAATGAGTTTATGGAGGGTTTGGCTGTGTCGAAATATGCCCATAATGAATAGAAAGGAGTGAAATAATTTAACTGAATATATCCTTGTGAATTATAAATTCGACGTATGATTGACGGTTTGTGTGCAAATTATCTTAAAATTAACAAATCTTCTTATAATAGTTCTTTACTAAATTATCTCATTAATAATTTGGTGGAACTTAGTAAATAATTGTATTCTGGGATGCAAATACGTATTCAAATGCCATAATGCTAGTACATATTTTGAATTTACTTTTGTAATTGTATTATTTTACACTAATGCAATTTTTGTGATTGTATTGTTTTCACTAACAAAAGCTTGAATGAAAAGATTTTGTGAAGAAATCTCATACAAAACGTTGAAGGAAGTGATGCTAACCCGTAAATTGAGTTTATGTTTGAAAATGATGCTTGTATAAAATGCAGGTAAAAATATATGTATGTTTGGCACTCTTAGATATGGTTATACTCGTATGATTCAGCCACTTGAACCTTCAGAAATACGTCTTGATTTTTAGCTTCGCTTCAAAGGTACCAATCGAGGCTCAGTGGTGCCAATCATCACGAATATCTATTGTTATTTTGGAATGGTTTCTTTGTCACTGTCCCATTCTGCACATTTTCGTCCGCCTTTGCCTTGTTTGAAATATTTGTATTGCTTTCGCATATACGGGGCATTTGAGATGGGATATTTAGTATTGGTGGAACTCTTCATTTGGAATTTCAGGAACAGATAGTAACAGTGACAGGCAAATACTAGGTTCCCAATTACAGTGACAAGAGTATCGGCTCATCCCTATCCTACATCCTTCCTTATATTATCCAATTGTCCTATATATGATCAGTACAATCATTTGCATGCACACATTGCATTCTGTACTTCCGTATTGAACAATTGCAGTGGTAATTATATTATATTTATGCCTACAAACATTGCTACATCTATCACGGCAATTAATTAACACAAAACAAATAATCGGAATATAGGCTAGAAAAAAATCATACAAAACGTACTCAGTGAATTTATTAAAAGAATTATAGTAATAGTGCGCAAGTTTGTGTTAAATTACGGGAATTTACAAACTAAATAGTAGGCGCATTTCATGATCGCGTTCTTGGTATATTCTAACGGTTGAGATTCCATACGATAGGTGGGGTTACTGTGCGTCAGGAAAGTGCATTTGATAAATGTATCTGGCATTTGATCAATAAATAGAAAAAATATAATAGAAATAGATACGGCTACTAAAGCACACAAAGTTTAGCGGGAAACGTGAAGAAGGAATATTGATCAAGCGCTTTGCAAGTTGATGGGTAGGCATAACATTAGGCGTGTTTTTTTGCTCCGATACAGAACAGAATAGAACTATGCCGCAAAAACAACAATCTAGTATAAAACAGCAGTGTATTCGCTAAGACTGACATAGGTTGCTGTATTTGCTGTGGTAGCACACAACAGCTGAAAATAAAGGAAGAAAATAACGAATATACACTGCGACAATCGATAGAAAATAGAAAAAGAACGGACAGAAAATTATTTCTTTTAACTTTCTACACATTATGAGGGCTTTTTCTAATTTTTTTACTACCAAAACATTCAACAAAGCCATGAAAAACCGAAAGCCACCTCACAGAAAATAAGACAACTTCTCATGAGCTTTTTTTTCTATCAGCACATTCTATAGCTCAGCACGTGAACTACAAATGAGGCATAGAATTCCTGTACTAGTGAATTCACTGGTACAGGAGTGTTGTTGTTTCCAATGCGTATACTTTATTCTCTGCTGGATAGAGGAGCAAAAAAACACGCCTATTGTTCGCAAATCTGAAATTAGAGCACTTTGTCGGATGTCGGTCCAACTTAGAAATTTGAACCTAGATCGCTTTTATCTCACTCGTAGCTTACTAAATTGTTAGTCCGCCAGAAACTCGCTTTCGAGCAACTACTTAAAGTACAAACCAATTATCTTTCATATACTATCGGAACGTAATCGAAAGGGTAAAATTGTTAGATAAAAATCTAATAAGCTCACTTTATTTTACGGACGAGAACGAGCAATTTGAATCGGTCCGTATAAATTTATTGAATGAATTAGAAGAACCGGTGCAGGCATCGCAACCTATTGAAGAGCCGAAAGAAGACAAGACACCGAACCGAAATTGAAGAGTCGAAAGAAGACAAGACACGTTTTTTTAGACCGTTTTGTACGATTACTCCAGGGGGCCAGAATGAGTTTGACGAGAAAGTCAATTTGAATGAACCTACAATATAGTCTTGTAAGCCATCTTTTGTTAGCTTATGGCATTTGTTTAAGCTTCTAGCTCTGCTTATGTAGCAATTGGTGTAGATGCAGTTGTTGACACTGATGTTACGGCTGCTGCAGATCTTTGGTAATCAGTTGGTGGTTGCAATAATTGCTTATGTTGAGACTTAAGGAACTATTCTTGGTGACGTTGCTGATGTTGCGAGTGAAAACACGTGACGTGGAATATATCCGCTGCAATTTCACGATTGGTATTTAGCAAATAATTTCCGCAAATGTCATCAGTAAAATTTTCGCTGCTTCAAGAACTTGTTTCGTTGTAGAAAAATCTACTGAAGCATAACCCGCATTAAGCAAAGTCGAAATCACAAGCCACAAGCCCAGACATTTCAGGCGAAATAAAAGCTATTTCAGATGAGGAGGATATTTCTAGTAGACTACTACTGTCAGTGCTATGTAGCTATCTCCAGTATGCTTGCTCCCTAGCAAAGGAGTTTTTCAATCTACCGATATTATTGGCTGTTGATAAAAGTCTGGTTTCACAAGAGTTATAGAGCCAATGGAGTCCTGAATATCTGGCAGAGCTTGTTTCAGTTTCACTCTTTTTTGTAAGAACAGTTAATCAGGATTGTCTTTTTTTGCCCATGCAATTCGAATCAGCACACAGATACATGTTGAAACCAATGTCAAAACAATTGTTGAAACATGACTTATTTATTTATTTATTAATATATCATGCTCAACAAATAAAAATCTAATTACTAAATATAGAAAGAATAAATAAGAAACAAAATCAAGGTCAATATAGAGAAAAAAATTAAAAATTAAAAATAGATTAAAAATTTCAGCACCAAGCGAATAATAATCAAACAAACTACATCATGAAGATTTGTAACAATTGCCTTCAAATACAGAAAAACTATTTTTTTATGTTGAGTATTACTGAAGTTATAAAAATCAAGCAAAATTGAATTTTAAATTTCATGTGCTGCTTGAGAAAACATCGACATAATAATCGGCTCATTTTTTAATATTTTTTGTTACAGGAAACTAAGACTGCATACTATTGAATTTATGATTTTCACGAGCAAAATCATAAGGTTTGGTTTTCAAATGCAATAGCACAGAAACGAAACTGTTACACCTTATTTAAATTCAAAACAAAATAGTCACACATTATAAACTGGCGCCCAGCGTGGGCAACCTGGCAATAATATGTGCTATTGTGGCAAATTAGATAAACGAGGGAAGCTAATGACCACTATTCGTAAACAGCATCAAACTGTTAAGGAAAAATGTTGGCATTTTTCACGTGTTTGTTTTTCATTCTTAGCATACACGCCTGGACTCATTAGGGGTTGTAGATTAGGCAGCTCTTATTTGGTAGTTGACATAGGAATTAAAGTTCAAGGGTCCCCAAAAGTCTAAAGAAAAATATTTAAATACCAAGTTGAGAGTAATCTTAGAGTTTTGAAACAAGACTCTGGTTGAAATAGGAATACAGCGGAGAATGTATTTAAAAAATTATTCAATTGGAGCTAATAAAAAATTGTCTGTTAGCAGGAAAGTGGCCGTAATTTGTATCACCCTAAACTAAACTAAAATAAAAATGGATGAATTAACGTTTATTCTAGTGAGCAAAGTGCTCAGATGCTTATGTCATAATTTATTTTCAATTGTCTGACGCTAAAAACAATGTGAATCAAGAAGATGTATAGAAAATGTTCCAATACATTAAGACTAGATATGAAGAATCAAAGAATCAAGATTTGTGTTTTGAACGGGTTCTATTTTAGGAATCGGCTAATTGTAAAATAATCATAGCTGCCGATTCGCTCGTTTGAACCTACTCCGACTCTGGACCTAATTCCTACTTTGGAGTCAGATTAGGTTCAATAGAGCCGATACCCTCTCATAAGTAATTCTAACCAGGAATCGCTGACACAAGCAGTCAGTGTTGTACCCACTAGATTACATGAAAAGTAATAAGTAATTATAGGTGCGACATAAGAACAGGGCAACAATCTGTTTGTGAAAAAATCAATAAATGATTATTGAATCATCGAACGCGCAATAGTTGTGTCTGCTAATAGTTACCAAGTCTTCGATTGGCACCAACGCTAAGGGAGTTGGCCGCGTTCTTAGGAAATTTTGCGTGAAATTAACATAGAAATTGAAAGAATCAGTTTGCACACATTCCTCGGCAACTACGAAGAGTGGATACCAAAGATATAGAAAAAGTAAATTGGAACTGTGGGCTTCCCGGCGGCACCAGTTCGTATTAGTGTGTAAAATTCTATAACGCAAACATACATAACAAAGGACGTACGCAATTTAACATTTGTAATAAATTTGGGGACAGGCAATAGGCGCGCAAGTTTGAATTGTCATTTTTATGATAAATACATTTGAAGTATACTGTTTTTAAAAATAAGCAATGCAGTAAATTTAATTTGGTTCGTTTGGTAGTGTTGGTTAATTAATTATTAGTTGGTTAATTAAAAATCTTATTTTACATGAAAGAAAATCTTCGGAATGGTCTTTAGCAGTTCATGATGAAAGTCCAAGAAAGCAAAAGTAAGAATTTATGATGTATATTATATTGAAATGCGCTTTGCATACTGGCATGTGTACGACACCAAGGGATGGGAACAATAAAACCATACTTGGAAAAAATTTTATTGCTGTATATCTTATCAATTTTATCTCATTCTACCCTTTAAATTAATTCAAACACTAATTGCTTTAATTAAAATTGTTGCTTTCTTTGGCATTGTGAACCAACCCGAGCGTATTATTACTTGGACAAATCCACTAAATGAAAAAAATTGTAAATAAGGTATGTGATGAACATTCATCCGTAAATTTAATTCTGTGTTTAAGTATCATAAGAGAACGATTTGCAATAGTGCTTTCGTCTCACACCCCCATCTTCCCTGTTGCAGACTATTAGAGATATACCTCCCTGAAACAATTTTCAATTAGGTTTTGAAAACTAATATAGGCAAAAGTACAAACCGTAAAAGGTAAACATCAGCACTGACAGATGAGATAAGCAGACTCAGCTGTTCAGCGAAAGCTCTTGCAATTTCCCGTCGATGCATATCAGCAAACATGGCGTCTCATGCTTGTACCAACAGGCTTGGTGATGCCATATTAGTGTGGGATCACTGGAATCGACGGGGAATTTGGAAGGGAACCGCTCTAGCGGTTCAGTGAAAAGTTCGAACAAAGAAAAGGGGCTTTCTTCTTCGGGGAAACTGTGGTAGAGTGCAGAATAGGAAATTTGTTAAGTGCCAGTTTGAAAATATTTTGAGTTTTGGATTTCGATAAAAAGTATAATTATTAATTGACTGTGAAGCGTAAAGCTAGAAAAAGCAGGAATTTGATTGGTATTGTAAATAATCCTGGAAATTTTCCGATTTTTCGTCTTCGGCGGTCAAATCCAACATCCACTAAGAGGAGAAACTAATGGCTGTTCGAAGGTGTATCGGCTAAAAGAACCACAAAAGAAGGAGAAACAGCAACGAAATCTGAATTTGAACTGGCGGTTTACGTAAATCATTCATAGTGGACCAGCAATTTATGGTTAATATTGGCGATTGTGTTTCCTTTTCATTGCGGACGAAAGTGAATGCAGTCAAAGCAAGTCTCTGTGCAGATAAGTACATTAAATATTTTTCATGACGATGGTGATTTTGAAGCAGCGTGTTGGTGAAAATTCGATCTTAGTAGTTTAATTGATTGCTTCTGTTTGGAACCAAAAAGTTTGAAATATAAAGAAAAAGTTTAGACATAAGTAGTATAATTAATGGTGTGGGTATTTATTGAATTTTATTTCGGTTTTTCTTTTCATTTCATATTTTACTTTTGAAATTTTATTTTTATTTACTTATACTGTTCTCTGGATTATAATAAATTGATGAATTGCATTGTAAAGATTGGTGTGAACCGATCCCGGCCGGGATAGGGTGAATGAAAGCCCACCCATAGCATCAACGTGCCTAAGATAGCGATAATAATAATTCAGTTGTTGAGGTGAAATATTGAAGTAGTTCGTATTGTTAATAGTATTTATTTTCTTTCTTCACGCATGTTCATCATTTATATTAAAATACAGATTCATTTATATCACCATATTATTATGTTTGAATACTTCATCATTTAAAAGTAATGATTCTTACGGTGAATCTTCACCGTCCTTCCCTCTAAGTGTGTGTTGATTATTTGTTTGTTAGGTCAGCGTGCCGTAGTACGATGAAATCGTTCGACCCAAATGCCCACGACATGACTGAGCTAGTTGGCAACTTCAAAGCACGCAGGGTCTATTCTTGAACGATTCTTTAATTAAAAATTCTGCATTGACGGCGGCTCGGCTGAGAATTCGTCTTGCAACAAATGGCGCCCAAAACAAGGTAGGCTTATGGCAAATGTTTAAAGTTGTTTTAATTTTGATATGTTTTTTTTTTGGCAAATGTGCTTTTCGGCTGAGGTGGCAAATGTTCGGCAAGAGTATTCTGTTGCCTCAGCCATATTTTTTTTTCTCTCTTTGAATTTCTTGGGTTGGGGTTGTAATTCCAATCCTGACAATGGCAATTTTCTTATCATTTTTCTTTCTTATCTTATCAATGGCATGTTTCTTATCTTTTTAGTTGTCGAACGGTCGTCAATGCAGCATTGGCGCCCAACTCGTGCTACTGTGGTTGTCCTTATTTGTTGAACAGAGCTTGGCTCTATAATTTTGATCCAGATTTTTGTGGCTGCTGTAGTCATGCTCAGGGTCCTGTAAAGATATCTCCTTGTGAATAGGATTGTTCTAAGAAAGAGCTGTATTTGAATTTTTATGCACCTGAAAGCATATACTTTCTGTGATGTCTGGCCAGTCTGGTCTCGATCTCTGTCCACCTGTTAGGGTGTTGTTAATGTATAACTTTTTGAACGAGATGCGAGACTAATGGAGGGTTAGTCGTCTCGGATCAACCACAAGAATCTGAAAGTCCTAAGTACTTTTTATTCCCCTTTATTCATTTCGTGTTAAATTTCATACCATTTCCTTTCCAGTCTTTAATTCCTACCACAAAGAGGATCCGTGGGAATCATTACTTTTTTGTATGGTCTTAAAGTAACTATAAACGAGGTAATTTTTTTTTATCGTTTGATTCATTGCGTATATATCTAATATTTCTGCATATAATCGTGCTAACAAATCATAATATTTGAAAAAGAATTTGAAGTATACAGTATTTACCTGAAAACATATGGTTGAGGATTTGCTTTGGTTGAGAGAAAAGATAAGTCTTTGTGAATAACGCTGGTAAATTTTCACCAAGTTGATGTTTCTCTAAAAAGTAATACTTTATAACTACTTATTATCTTGATCATTCAGTTGGAATATTTACATATCAATTAATATTTGCTTCTTCTATTGAGCTCTATTGTTGGTCTCAATACTCTTGCTATTTATTTAAGATTAGCTCACGCAAATTCTGAGCGAATCTTCTTAAAGAAGTTCATTGGATTTATAAAGTAATTCTTCAATTGGTCTGAACTTAGTAATTTGGTTGATTGAAGTTCGTGATTTTTTTTATTAATTTGAATTTGGAATCAGTAATTTCAAATTATAATCTGGGATAATGCGTCGAAGGACGAATAGCTGGGACCCCAGCTATACACCCTTCCAACACTAACTTGAACGCTTGAGTTTATCACCTTCGGTTGCTCAAGCTGAACTTAGTAATTTGGTTGATTGAAGTTCGTGATTTTTTTTTTATTAATTTGAATTTGGAATCAGTAATTTCAAATTATAATCTGGGATAATGCGTCGAAGGACGAATAGCTGGGACCCCAGCTATACACCCTTCCAACACCAACTTGAACGCCTGAGTTTATCACCTTCGGTTGCTCAAGCCACTCAAATGGTCAACACTGACCGTTTAGAAAAGAGACAAAAGCAAGAAAAGAGATCCACCAATCAATCTTGTTGGAGCACATAGGTGATTCAGGCAGTCAGGAACCTTCAAAGGTAGTCTTCCGGGGACCTCCAGTAAATAATAATAGTATAGGGGCTAATTTGCCTATGTCAAAATGGAACCTTACCTTCGATGGTTCAAATTCTGGTTTGCCTGCTAGTGTTGTGATTTCGTCGTGTTTAACTTTTACTGTAAAATTTGTATTACATTTGCTAATCATAGCAAACAAAGAAATCTGTCAAAAAATGAAAATATATGAAAAATGGTTTTTTGTAGTTGAAAAAGTTGGAGAATGGAATTGAGTTTTACATGTTCAATAAAATTGTTTAAAATCGATAGGGTTTAAATCTGTTGGAAGAGTTGGTGGAACTTTTTTATAAAACTGTGGCATCAGCCAAGATTGGTCAATTATATATATTTGTCGTTGCAGCATTCCTGTTGGAACATTGAGTTGTCGAAAGTGAAGCCTTTTTCATTCCTGTTGGAACTTTGAGTTGTCGAAAGTGGAGCCTTTTTCATTCCTGTAGGAACTTTGAGTTGTCGAAAGTGGAGCCTTTTTCATTCCTGTAGGAACTTTGAGTTATCGAAAGTGGAGCCTTTTTCATTCCTCTAGGAACTTTGAGTTGTCGAAACCAATCTGCCCTAAGAAATAACAAGCGGGCATCATATCGAACAAAAACAATCACGGAGTTTGTGAAGATTATTTAAACTCTTATTCAAGAACGCAAACCTGGTCATTCGAACCGAATGGAGGAATTCGGAATGATGCTTTGTCGTTGCAGCGTTACCGCAAGAAATTTTATTCTTGCAACTTTGTCGTAAATCAAATATATACGTTGAAGAATCCAAACATGGTCCTTCGAACCGGATTTAAGAAAAATAGAATTGTCGAATTAAATTCATTGAAGAAAATACTCTTTGTTTAAAATCATACCAAGGACTTGGTTCACTTGAGTAATCGAATTCAATTATTGAATTTACAAACATAATAGAAAACCTTAGATTCCTACTTCAGACATCAGTGAAAGCATGGAGAAACTTATCAAATTGCAATATAACGAGAAGAGTGACATAGAGATTTTTATGCGGAATTATAATAAAGATTCGATGGAAAGACGATCTAAAGAATCATATTATAAGATTCGACTAGAAAACTTGGAAGGATATTGGAAAGTTTTTAGCAGACGACATCGAGACATTATTGCACTAGCCACAGAGGAAATTAAGGAGGCCGAAAGGTATTTTGTAGATGAGATTAGGGTTGGGACATCGACAACTCAACATCGATGTTCGATGTTTTATACATCGAAATCGTCCAACATCGATGTTAACGATATATCGCCAAAAAAAACATCGATGTATCGACGGAAATTAATGTTGGTTCTTTATTAACACTAGTTATTATAATATAATGCAAAAATGAATTGAAATAATGCCTTTGTTTAATATTTGGCATATACTTCTATCAATAAAAAAAATAAAAAATATTAATGGGAAAAATATTCATAAAATTAATTAATTCAAACTTGATACAATATACAAAGAATATTCATACACTAAAATTATTTGGACCTCAATACATATATATGCTAAAACTACAAAAAATAAATAAATGAAACTTGCTGAAAAACAATCGTTCTGCAATTTGACAATCAAGGGTATACCTGCTTAAACGTGGTTTGATTGCGAGAGAATCGAAGGGGCTAATGGTGGAAAGTTATACCATCGAAATCCACTTCACTGAAAAAAATCCACATAGCGCCCAGAGCCATGTAACATAGCGCATTATTTATGGTCCCATACGCCATGTACATAGTACTCTGAGCCATGCAATATGGCTCCCAGCGCCATAATGTCAAAATCTACATAGCGCGTGGTCCTATATAACATGACGCGGGATTTATGGTCCCACACGCTATGTACATAGTACCCTGAGCCATGCAGTATGGCTCCCAGCGCCATAATTACATGGCGCAGAAATTATGGCCCCACACGCCTATGTAATATGGCGTGTGGGGCCATAATTTGGGGCCATGAGCCATGTAATATGGTTCAAGGCACTACAATTATAACTCGCAGCCATACTGTGTGAGGAAATGTATAAATGACAGCAAGCTTCTTGAGTATAAGAGAGGGTATGGGCTTTGATGTCATTTGTCCCTCGGGAATTTCGTCGATAGAATTCCATTACCTAGCATCAACTGCTTTACCTCCAGGTGCTCAGAACTGAGAAGGCTCGTGGCCTTTTGTTGGATGCGAACTGGATCATCTTCAGATGCACTGAAAAAACACATAGCGCGAGACGCCATAATTTATAGACTTCTGGCGCCATGTACATAGTCGATTTCGCTCGATTTGTGATAAAATATAGTGCCACACGCCATAGTACATAGGAGCAGACGCTATGCTTATAGCCCTCCACGCCATGTACTATAGTCCTCCGCGCCATACAGTATAGTCCTCCACGCCATACAGTATAGTCCTCCACGCCATACAGTATTGTCCTCCACGCCATGTGCTATAGCTCTCCACGCCATGTAATATAGACCGTCACGCCATGTACATGGCGTGTAGGCCTATATACTTTTCGCCATTTATTATGGCGTGTGGCGCTATATTTTATCACAATCCCTAAATCGACTATGTACATGGCCTATAAATTATGGTGTCTGGCGCCATGTGTTTCCTCAGTGTTCATTTCTACGATCTCACTGCATTAACTCAAAAGACAAGCTGGCAGCCAAAACTGAGAATGACAATGGAATGAAATATGGAATAGCTAAATAACACCGGGAGTGAACTGTAAATATCGAAAGGAAAACATCGATGTCAAAATAATATCGAAAAGTTAATATCGATGTTAAACATCGAGTTGTTTCCGTTCGATACATCGATGTTTTTGAAACATCGATGTCGATGTCCCAAGCCTAGATGAGATACATTCTACAATGGAAGAATTTTATATTGATGCATATACTAAGATGATGAGTGAATTTCGACGTGATCATCCTATAAAGGAAATTGAAACTTTGAAAGATGAGAAAGGTATGACGCAAGTCATTCAAATACGCTCGAAACAAGACGAAATTAAACTTCCAAGGATATCGATTCCGATGTTTTCCGGAGTTTATGTGGCATGGACACCATTTTATGACATGTTTAAATCTCTGGTCCATAATAATGAGCATTTATCCTCAGTGCAAAAACTCCAATATTTGAAGGCGCATTTGTCAGGAGAAGCGCAAACCCTTCTAAGTAATACCCCAATAACGGATGCAAATTATGATATTGCTTGGAGTACTTTGGTCAGAAGGTATGACAATAAAAGAATTTTGGTAAAAGCCCAACTCGATATGTTGTTCAACCAACCAATGATAAATCAGGAATCTGCTAAAGGTGTGAAGAGTCTGTTCGACAAAACTTCCGAATGCTTGGCAGCTCTTAAAAATCTTAATGTGAATACCGCTTCTTGGGATCCAATCATCGTTAATTTTCTCAGCAAAAGACTGCCATATGAGACAATTGAAACTTGGGAACAAACACTTAGTACAAAGGTTGAACTGCCAATTTGGGAGGAGTTAAAGCAGTTTCTAGAAACCCGTTTTCGTACATTGGAAGCGATTAATGCGAATAAGCGTCGAATAGTATCAAAAGAGACAAAAGGTGTGATGTATGAAGAAAGATCGGGGAATAGAAACCAAACTTTTCATTTAGCAACAATTTCGTCATGCCAGCTATGTAAAGAAGTTCATGCTATTCGGCAATGTCCAAAATATTTAGGTCTTGATCATGAAGGAAAATTGAATCTCATTAAAAATCAAGGTCTTTGCATGAACTGTTTGGGGAAAGGTCATTTCCTCGCTAAATGTCCAAGTAATTTAAAGGGTTACATCTGTAAGAAACTGCATCATACTACGTTGCACAAAGAAAGAAACTCAGTCCAGATTCAGCGGAAAGAAAATTAAAATCATACTCCTCAACAGTCATTTATGGAAGAGCCTGGTGTAGTCACTCAGCCGACTACTCAATCTTTCGTCGTGAATCAAAGGAATCTTATTAGCGACAGCGCTAGTCACTATCATTTCACCACAAGGTCAAACAGAAGTTTGTAGAGCTCTCATAGATCCTGGGTCACAAGCCTCGTTTGTGACAGAGAACACTGTTCAGTCTTTACGACTACCTCGCAAAGCAGTCAACATAGAGGTGTCTGGGCTCGGAAGCATTTCCACAGAAAGAGTTAAATCACGTGCATCAATAATACTTTCAACAAAAGATTCTACAATGAAAAGCATTCGAGTTGAGGCCTTTATTGTCACCAAAATCACAAATGGACTGCCAAATCAACATTTAGCGAGAACTAAATGGACTCATCTGGAAGGATTGCCGCTGGCTGACCCCACATTTGATCGCCCAGGACGAATAGATATTTTATTAGGCGCTGATGTCTATCCATTAATAATTGCTGAAGGATTACGAAAAGGACCTCCTGGAACTCCAATAGGTCAGCACACTATATTTGGCTGGATTATTTCCGGTCAAGCATCCCAGCAATCAATTCAAACTAAACTCTTCGAAAATTTTCATGTCAATGTAAATGAAAATCTAAAATTGTTTTGGGAATTAGAGGAATTGCCTGTTACAGCTCATCTCTCTAACTAGGACCAACGCTGTGAACAACATTTCATAGAAAACCATATAAGAAGGGATGATAAGAGGTATCAAGTTCGTTTACCATTTGATAGCAAGCAAGTGCAACTGGGTTCATCTAGAAATATGGCCATCATCAGAATGATTCAACTCGAAAAACGTTTGTCTCAAGACGTTTACTTGAAAGAAGAATATACAAATTGTATTAAAGAATCTCTCGATCTAAATCACATGGAACCCACAAGCACAAAGGAAACCGATTTCTTGAAATACGATGAGCATGGTAACTCGTACTACAGTTGTACATATTTACCACATCATGCAGTTGTGAAATTGAGCAGCACAAGTACTAAAGTTCGCGTCGTTTTTGATGCCTCGCAAAGAACAAGTAACGGAAAATCATTAAATGATGTATTATTAAAAGGACCGACTATTCAAGAATCGTTATTTTCGATCCTAATGCGTTGGAGGAAATATGAAATTGCATTTATGGCCGATGTTCATAAAATGTATCGACAAATACGCATCCATCCAGACGATAGTGACTACCAAAGAATAATATGGAGAGATTCACCAGACAAACCCTTTTGCGATTACAAGTTGACCACCGTAACTTTTGGAACAAAAAGTGCACCGTATTTAGCGATACGAGCGATGCATCAATTAGCAAAAGATGAACAACATAATTAGCCTGTTGGAGTAGAGGCAGTACTCAATGATTTTTATGTTGACGATTTGATCTCTGGAGGTAACAGCATTGAAGAAGCAACACGAAAACAATGCCAAATTCACAATCTGTTGGAGAGTGGTGGGCTAGAACTCCGAAAGTGGGCTTCCAACAATGAATTACTCCTACAAGCTATTCCTGAGAAATTTCGAGAAGTTAACTTACCATTGTCAGTTGATGCAGATACCATAAAGGCATTGGGAATACTATGGAATCCTCGAGATGATTATTTATCATACAAGATAGAAATTGAAGATACGTTGCAAACTTGGACGAAACGAACGATATTATCCGAAATATCTAAACTATTTGACCCGCTCGGATGGCTCGCACCGGTAACTATTAGTGATGGGCGTTTCTGTTGTTTTCAGAAAACGAAAACGAACTGTTTTTTTTCCAAAAATAACTGTTTTTTAAAACTTTTTGAAAACTTTTTTCACTCGACCAGCAGCAGATTGATACTGGGTGTTACAATTAGTGATTGGCATTTCTGTTGTTTTCAGAAAACGAAAGCTATTTGAAAAAAAGCAGTTTGAAAAAAACTGTTTTTTTCCAACTGTTTTTTTCAAACTGCTTTTTTTCAAATAGCTTCCGTTTTCTGAAAACAACAGAAATGCCAATCACTAACTGTAACACCCAGTATCAATTTGCTGCTGGTCGAGTGAAAAAAGTTTTCAAAAAGTTTTAAAAAACAGTTATTTTTGGAAAAAAACAGTTCGTTTTCGTTTTCTGAAAACAACAGAAATGCCCATCACTAGTAACTATATTAGCAAAACATCTCATTCAAACCCTTTGGCTTGCAGGAATACAATGGGATGATGAAATTCCTCGAGACATCGAAGAGAAGTGGAAGTGTTATCGCGAAGGCTTACCTTCTCTACAATATATTCAGATTCCACGGTGGATTCGAACAGGAAGTACATCAACAATTGTAGACCTCCATGGATTTTGCGACGCATCCATAAAAACATACGCAGCTGTTGTTTACGTGAGAGTTGAACAAGTGAATGGCGAGGTTGATGTCCAGTTAATATCGGCAAAGACCAAGGTGGCACCTATCAAGACAATTTCGTTGCCGAAACTGGAATTATGTGGAGCAAATTTACTTGCAAAACTGGTGGCTCAGGTAAAAAAGGACATGCAACTCAATATACAAGATGTCTATTGTTGGACCGATTCTACGATCGTATTGGCCTGGCTGAGAAAACACCCTTCACATTGGGAGACTTTCGTTAGTAATAGAGTGTCCAATATCCATCAATTGCTCGAGGAATGCTCATGGAATCATGTACCAACAGAAACAAACCCTGCTGACTGTGCCAGTAGAGGAATATCACCTGAAAGGTTGAAAAATTATGTTCTTTGGTGGAAAGGACCACAATGGTTAAGAGGAGCAAAGGATACGTGGCCTAGAAAAAGAGACGATATCGAAACAACAGTGGGATTACATAAAAGAACAATAACTTTGCATGTGCAAATCATGGATGATTCTCATGAACTACTTGAAAGATTCTCATCCTTTTCAAGGCTTATTAGAGTAACTGCTTACTGTCAACGTTGGATAGGAAATGTTCGAAGTCCTCTGCAAAATCAAAAGCTAAAATATCTCACGTCTGAAGAGCTTCAGTCAGGCTTAACGTTTTGGATAAGAACCGTCCTGCAGAAAGAATTTTCTTCGGAAATAAAAGCACTTCAAATTCAAAAACAAATAGCTCGAAACAGTCGGTTGATTAAATTACACCCATTTCTGAGCAACGACAAACTAATTCGAGTAGGAGGTCGACTCCAAAATTCCTCAATATCATATGCGGAACAACATCCTATAATCTTACCTGAAAAAAGCCATTTGACTAAACCGATTATTGACGATTATCACAAGAAATCAATGCATGGAGGAGTTCAACTCATGTTATCGTTATTGAGAAGAAAATTCTGGATACTTAACGCAAGAAACGCAATTCGAAGCCATATTCATCAATGCATTAGTTGCTTCCGTCAGACTGCTCAAACAAGGACTCAACTAATGGCGAATTTACCAACGTATCGAGTTCAACCAGCACGACCTTTCGCACATAGTGGTGCTGACTATTGTGGTCCGTTCGACGTAAAAAGTTCAAAAGGGAAAGGAATAAGAAGTTATAAAGGCTACATAGCAGTATTTATTTGCATGGTGACGAAGGCAATGCATCTCGAAATCGTAAGCGACCTTTCCACTCCCGGCTTTATTGTAACATTTAGAAGATTTGTATCACGACGTGGTTTGTGTACTGATATCTACAGCGACTGCGGATCAAATTTTATTGGAGCTAATGCAATATTTACTCGCTACAAATTTACGCAAGTCCAACAGCATGAGCATGAAATCGCACAAGCCATCGAAAATTTAGGAATAAAATGGCACTTTATTCCTCCTTCTTCACCCCACTTTGGAGGATTGTGGTAAAGCGGAGTAAAATCAGTAAAAACACATTTAAAAAGAACCATGGGAAATACATTACTTACTTATGAAGAGCTAAGTACATTCTTGACCCAGATCGAAACCAGCCTGAACTCTAGACCATTGACCGAGATGACACAAGATCCACAGGATATTACAGCTTTAACGCCAGGACATTTTTTAATAGGAGGACCACTGCTTATGCCACCAGAACCTAGCCTTCTCGATGAAAATGTGAATCACTTAGATCGTTATAATCACATTCAAAAACTTACTCAGTCATTTTGGGCTCGATGGAGTAAAGAATATTTGCATCGTTTGCAACAACGTCCAAAGTGGCTGACACAACAACCAAATCTGAAGGAAAACGAACTAGTTTTAGTAAAGGATGACAGACTGCCTCCTGCACATTGGTTATTAGGAAGAATTATTAGCACACATCCAGGAAGAGATAATCTGACAAGAGTGGTGACCATAAAAACACAATATAATGTAATCAAACGACCCATTACAAAGGTTTGTCCATTACCCATAATGTATTCTAATCAGACAACACCGAATCATATCACCGAATCACCGAATATTGAAACTGGTCGTTTCAACGCGGGGAGTATGTTCGTCGTGTTTAACTTTTACTGTAAAATTTGTATTACATTTGCTAATCATAGCAAACAAAGAAATCTGTCAAAAAATGAAAATATATGAAAAATGGTTTTTTGTAGTTGAAAAAGTTGGAGAATGGAATTGAGTTTTACATGTTCAATAAAATTGTTTAAAATCGATAGGGTTTAAATCTGTTGGAAGAGTTGGTGGAACTTTTTTATAAAACTGTGGCATCAGCCAAGATTGGTCAATTATATATATTTGTCGTTGCAGCATTCCTGTTGGAACATTGAGTTGTCGAAAGTGAAGCCTTTTTCATTCCTGTTGGAACTTTGAGTTGTCGAAAGTGGAGCCTTTTTCATTCCTGTAGGAACTTTGAGTTGTCGAAAGTGGAGCCTTTTTCATTCCTGTAGGAACTTTGAGTTATCGAAAGTGGAGCCTTTTTCATTCCTCTAGGAACTTTGAGTTGTCGAAACCAATCTGCCCTAAGAAATAACAAGCGGGCATCATATCGAACAAAAACAATCACGGAGTTTGTGAAGATTATTTAAACTCTTATTCAAGAACGCAAACATGGTCATTCGAACCGAATAGAGGAATTCGGAATGATGCTTTGTCGTTGCAGCGTTACCGCAAGAAATTTTATTCTTGCAACTTTGTCGTATATCGAATATATAAGTTGAAGAATCCAAACAGCTAGACAATTTATGTTTAGAGTCTTGTCACTGGCTGAAGATTATAAGGTTGCGTTTAAAACTTCGGCAACAGACTTCCATTTATTGTTAAAGAGGCCTGTCGCTGATTTGTACTGGCGATTTCGGGAGTTGAACTACCCTCTTTTATGAGGCCACTTGCGTCAGGAGTTTCTGGAACGGTTTAGTTCGTGTCATTCAGATGTAGATGTTCGGCGAATGTTGGATGCACGAAATCAGAAACCTGGGGAAGTGTTTTTGGATTTTTATGATGCACTGGAAGGAATTTCATTACAATTAACTGTGCCACTGTCTGATCTGGATTTTTAATGTGTAGTATTTCACAATATGGCGCCAGCACTAAGAGCTCATTTAGCTGGAGTTGATTTTAGGTCCACGAGGGATTTAGTTAAACGATGCTGCATAGTGGAGGCCAAGTGGAAACATTTGGGGTGGAATGCAGATCGCGACACTAATCGTCGACTCCGTGCGGTACATGAACTACGTGTACAGGAGGATTCAGAAGACCGTGATTACTCAGGCTTTATAACGGTACGATCTCAACATCCCGTTTGGTACCAAGGATTAGCTGCAGCAGAGGCACCCACCAGATCGAGAATTGAAGCATTGCCGACTAGTGCCAACCCCGTTCCAGTTAGGAGTCAACGAGCTGATGGACAAGCAAGTTACCGAGTATGTTGGAACTGCAAAGATTTGGGGCATGGATTTATTGACTGTCAAGAGCCAGTACAGCGAGTTTTCTGTTTCGGTTGTGGTAGAGAGGGAGTAGTAAAACCCAAGTGTCCTAGATGCCAGTCGGGAAACTTTGGCAGGAATGCTGTTCCAGCGGAGAGGTTGCGCATTCCTGGCATTTCTCCGGAAACCCGACCAGTTATGACCGAGGCCGCTACCAACGTGGACCCGGAGTTGAGACGACAACCGTAAATAAAGAAACGAATCGACCAAGTTCATCAAATACGACAGATTCGCAACCCTCTTTATCACCAACTAACTGTGAACTTGAGGAAACCTTCAGGAGGCGTAGGCGTTCGGCAGGACGGTTCGTACGGTCGTGGCGGTACTTTACCCAGAGGCAATTTTTGAAACGAGCTTGTGTGGAGTCGATCGTATCCACACCTGGCGACAATCGGCCTTTTGCGGATATCTATATTAAGGGGCGAAGACTCACAGGTCTACTAGATAGTGGGGCCAGTGTTAGTATTCTGGGTGCAGGAGCACTTGAACTAGTCGATGAGCTGGGTTTGTATGTACACTGCATGCAGACTGCAGTTCGAACTGCTTCAGGTCAGAAGGCGTCCGTACTTGGCTATATTAGTACGTTGGTACAGTTCAATAATAAAACTAGAATGATACGTTTCTTATTATGCCCTAGTTTGACCAACCAAGTCTATCTTGGCATAGACTTCTGGGATGCATTTAAAATTGTTCCACATTGTTCCGCTATTGAAACTCAAGTTGCGGACTCATATTTCCACCAATTGTCTTCAGCAGATAAGCAGCAGCTAGATTTCGTCATACATCAGTTTCCGTCCTTTAATAAAATAGGTTTGGGCAGAACAAAATATTCTGTCGCACGCCATCGATACAGGCGAGGGCCAACCTATTAAACAACGTCATTACGCAGTTTCACCTGTCGTGCAGAAACTGATGTATGATGAGTTAGATCGCATGCTGTCTCTGGGGGTAATTGAAGAAAGCAGAAGTGCGTGGAGTTCGCCAGTCACCATCGTCAGGAAGCCAGGAAAAGTGCGGTTATGTTTGGATGCCAGGAGACTGAATGAGATCACCGTCAAAGATGCTTATCCCTTGCGACTAATTGGAGGGTTATTGGCTCGTCTTCAGTCCACACGATTTATAACAAGCCTTGACTTGACTGATGCGTTTTGGCAAATTCCGCTAGAGGAGAAATCGCGAGAAAAAACCGCTTTTTGCGTCCCAGGTCGTCCCTTGTATCATTTCACCGTTATGCCGTTTGGGCTATGCAATGCCCCTCAAACAATGTGGTATCCTTAAGACCGACCCAGAGAAAGTGTCAAGCATCATAGCCTACCCACAGCCCAAATCGGTTAAGGACGTGAGACGATTCATGGGGATGGCAGGCTGGTATCGACGGTTTATACCAAATTTCGCGGCAATAACTTCATCGCTTACGGATTTGCTAAAGGGCAAACGTAAGTTCGCGTGGACGAAGACAGCTGATGATGCCTTCAATCAAACGAAGCAACTTTTAGTGTCTGCGCCAGTGCTGGTGAATCCGGACTTCTCTCGGCCACTGGCATTGGCAGTGTCCTTTTTCAAAAGGATAATGATGGTGGAGAACATCCCATTGCACTTATGTCTACGAAGCTGAATGCCGCGCAACGCAACTACAGTGTAACGGAGTTAGAATGCTTTGCGGCAGTGCATAGTGTGAAACGTTTTCGGGCATACATCGAGGGGCTGCCTTTCACCGTCATCACGGACCATGCCAGCCTGAAGTGGTTAATGAACCAGAGAGACCTGTCTGGCAGGCTAGCGTGGTGGAGCCTAAAATTACAGGGGTACAATTTTACCATCAAGCATCGGATAGGCTCTCAGAATGTGGTACCGGATGCACTGTCGAGGGCGTGCGCTCCTGATAATGAACCAGTCTGTGCAGTAGTATGTATGCCCGAGCATCAGCATTGGGGAAGCAATATTCCAAAAAGTTTTTTTGAAGATCCTGAGTATAAACGTTTAATTGCAAAAGTTAGAGAGAATCCTGATAAATTTGAAAACCTGATGATTTACGACGAGGTTATATACATATCGTGTGGTTCAAAGAGGAATGAAGACCTGGATATTCCAAGCGTAAAGATATGGGTGCCTGATGCCTATAAACAGGTCCTGTTGGAGCGCGTGCATGACAGTCCGTTGGGATCTCATTGCGCTGTCCGTAAAACTGTAGAACTGTTACAAAGATACTATTATTGGCCGAGGCTGCGCCAAGATGTGGCAAACTATGTTTCAGGCTGCGAAGTATGCAAACAAATGAAGAGCTCAAACACCATCATGAGACCTCCGATGGGCGCAGCTAGGATCACAGATCGTCCCGTGCAACGCTTGTTTATAGATTTTATGGGTCCGTATCCTAGGTCCAAGTCTGGAAATACCCAACTACTGGTCGTCCTGGACCATTACACAAAGTTTGTATGGCTTCAGGCTTTACCCAAAGCCACTACTGAGAATGTGATTAAGTTTTTAACCGAACATATTTTCCTCACATTTGGTGTTCCTGAGACAGTTCACTCTGATAATGGAGTCCAATTCACCTCAAAAGCTTTCTCGGACTTCCTGGTACACTATAGAGTCGAACATGTCTGTAATCTTCTATATTTGCCACAGGCTAATGCATCCGAGAGAGTAAATCAGTCGATACTCACAGCAATTCGAGCCTATATAGGAGAAGATCATCGAAAGTGGGATGAATGTTTGGCGGAGTCGTGTGCAGCATTCCGCAATGTTGTACATGAGGCCACTGGGTTTTTACCTCATTTTTTGATGTTTGGATATCATCCTATCCGGCATGGCTCCGAATACGCTTTATTAAAGAGCCTGAATGCTTTTGAGGATGGTGAGGTGTTACTCCGCTCCAATAATGACAGGCTACGAATGGCGCACGACCGAGTCAGGAGTAAACTTGCTGAGGCATACGCTAAGGGAGCAAATCGATATAATTTGAGGTCTCGGGAAAAGAAACTTGAATTGGGACAGGTTGTTTGGGTGCGGAACCATATCCTGAGTCGTGCAGCTGATCGGTTCTCTGCCAAACTTGCTCCGAAGTTTGTCAGGGCTATCGTCAAACGCAAGGTGGGTCAGGTGTCCTATGAGCAGAGCAATATGAAAGGAAAATCTTTGGGAGTGTATCACTCGCAAGATATCAAGTCGTAAAAAAAAGGAACGAAAACTACACAAACCCATTATTGCCCGGCTTTGAGTTCTCTCAATTTTTGTCTGGGTCGTCCCCACGATTGTTGCAGACTATTAGAGATATACCTCCCTGAAACAATTTTCAATTAGTTTTTGAAAACTAATATAGGCAAAAGTACAAACCGTAAAAGGTAAACATCAGCACTGACAGATGAGATAAGCAGACTCAGCTGTTCAGCGAAAGCTCTTGCAATTTCCCGTCGATGCATATCAGCAAACATGGCGTCTCATGCTTGTACCAACAGGCTTGGTGGTGCCATATTAGTAAGGGATCACTGGAATCGACGGGGAATTTGGAAGGGAACCGCTCTAGCGGTTCAGTGAAAAGTTCGAACAAAGAAAAGGGGCTTTCTTCTTCGGGGAAACTGTGGTAGAGTGCAGAATAGGAAATTTGTTAAGTGCCAGTTTGAAAAATTTTTTTAATTTTGGATTTCGATTAAAAGTATAATTATTAATTGACTGTGAAGCGTAAAGCTAGAAAAAGCAGGAATTTGATTGGTGTTGTAAATAATCCAGGAAATTTTCCGATTTTTCGTCTTCGGCGGTCAAATCCAACATCCACTAAGAGGAGAAACTAATGGCTGTTCGAAGGTGTATCGGCTAAAAGAACCACAAAAGAAGGAGAAACAGCGACGAAATCTGAATTTGAACTGGCGGTTTACGTACATCATTCATAGTGGACCAGCAATTTATGGTTAATATTGGCGATTGTGTTTCCTTTTCATTGCGGACGAAAGTGAATGCAGTCAAAGCAAGTCTCTGTGCAGATAAGTACATTAAATATTTTTCATGACGATGTTGATTTTGGAGTAGCGTGTTGGTGAAAATTCGATCTTAGTAGTTTAATTGATTGCTTCTTTTTGGAACCAAAAAGTTTGAAATATAAAGAAAAAGTTTAGACATAAGTAGTATAATTAATGGTGTGGGTATTTATTGAATTTTATTTCGGATTTTCTTTTCATTTCATATTTTACTTTTGAAATTTTATTTTTATTAATTTATACTGGTTCTCTGGATTATAATAAATTGATGAATTGCATTGTAAAGATTGGTGTGAACCGATCCCGGCCGGGATAGGGTGAATGAAAGCCCACCCATAGTATCAACGTGCCTAAGATAGCGATAATAATAATTCAGTTGTTGAGGTGAAATATTGAAGTAGTTCGTATTGTTAATAGTATTTATTTTCTTTCTTCACGCATGTTCATCATTTATATTAAAATACAGATTCATTTATATCACCATATTATTATGTTTGAATAATTCATCATTTAAAAGTAATGATTCTTACGGTGAATCTTCACCGTCCTTCGCTCTAAGTGTGTGTTGGTTATTTGTTTGTGAGGTCAGCGTGCCGTAGTACGATAAAATCGTTCGACCCAAATGCCCACGACATGACTGAGCTAGTTGGCAACTTCAAGGCACGCAGGGTCTATTCTTGAACGATTCCTTAATTAAAAATGCTGCATTGACGGCGGCTCGGCTGAGAAGTCGTCTTGCAACATCCCTCAAACCCGGGCTTGAGACTGGCTTCGGGGGAATTAAAGCTCTAACTTAAAAGCCCATCGTATTGTTCGAGGTCATAGAGAATATGTTTTCATTTGCAACCACAAGCATGTTTTCATCTTAGTTTTGGAAAAAAGTCATTCAAACATATGTTTGACTCCCAACAACCACACCAATTTCCACCTTTGGCGCTCCCCACCCATAATAATTTAAGAAAACTCATGTTATCAAACAAGCTTGTCAACGATCGCGCGTTGTAAGGTATCCACAAAAGATTACTAATTGCGGCGGTAATTTTTAATCAATGAATGTAGTGTGGGGTTTTTCCCCTAGTGTAAATGGCACAAAAAATATGCTAACCAGATCCCCGGATGACCTTTCACCTTGGTGTATGTGAGGTTTGACTCACTAAAAAAAAGGATCATCTACAAGCCCACGAAGTTCCGAGTCAGGATCCGCCTTAGCACTGCTTCGACCCGGTCGTGCTGACTCACCCATCGGTAACCACGGACTTCAGAAACTACCACAGCTCATGAGTCAGTAAAGCAACCCTCTTTCCGCTTTATGCGCAGCACTTTCGCAACATATGTTGAGAATGCGCGCCAGATCTCCTCGTTCCGCAGCATTGCATCCACGATCGTCTCAGGCGTTGCCTGGCCAATCATGGACTCAATGGTGCGCCTCAAACTTACGAGGCGACTGCACATAAAGAATGTGTGCTGAGCATCATCAAGTTCAGTCACACAGTACCGGCAGTACAGTGTGACCACCTTACCTATTCTTTTCAGGTATTTCCTGAAGTAACCGTGCCCTGTCAAGAATTGACAAAGGTAAAAGTTTACCTCTTCGTGGCTCCGGTTAAACCAAGGCTCAGTGAGACCAAATTAGCTTAGCCGTCTTGCGTCCTTTAGCACTTATACTCTAACGTTGTTGCCAAAGTTGGAGGGTAAACGTATGCGCGTGCGTCAGAGCCTCACTTCTACCCAGCTCTGAGCGACAGAGGTACCCTTCTTTGCGTTCTCGCGCTAGTAGGTCGATCGGGATTACTCCCGATAGCACCATCACAACCTTTCCTGAGGCTATGCGGTAGCTACAGGTGATACGCAGGGCACCCTTGCACTGGACACTGGTAATGCGCTTCCAAAACTTTTCAGTTTGGAGCGCATCTCCCCAAATTTCGGCTCCTTATAGCAAGATGGAATTGGTCGTTACCATCAGCAGCCTCCGTCGCGTCTCACTGAGTCCACCGACGTTGGCCATTAGCCTACTCAGCAAAGTGACGACTACTAGAGCCCTGTCACATGCCCTGTGGATATGATCCGAATACGTCAGCTTGGTGTCCAGGGTCATTCCCAGATACCTGACCGACTTGCTGGTCTGAACCTCGACGGAGCCAACTGTCATGGGTATGAAAGTTGGTATCCTCCGCTTCGTCGGCATAGCAATCTCTATTTTAGAGACTGCTAGCTGGAGGCCATGTTTGGTCATCCACCGATCCACCCTCCTCATGACTTGGTTCAGTCTGAATTAAGCGAATTCCGCAGATCTGGAAGTGATTACCAGAAACATATCCACAGGCATTTCCAGGCGTAGCAGATCATCGTACATGATGTTCCAGAGGTCAGGTCCTAAGATCGACCCCTGTACCGCACTTGAGGTGACAGGTTTCTTTTTGACTCCTTCGTAGGAGTCGTAGATCAACCAACGGTCCCTGAGGCAGTCCCGCATCATAGCTGGCAAGTAGTCGGGGGTACGGAACGTCTGCTCAAGGGCCCGGAGGATGTCTGTCCACCGCGCCGAGTTGAAAGCATTTTGCACATCCAGTGTTACCAGCAGGACGACCGGTCTGGGTTGATGGCATGCGTCTTCCGCTCTTACTACAGCCCTAACAACCTCTGAGATGGCATTGATTGTTGAATGCCCTTTTCGGAAGCCTTGCTGCCTGCAAGAGAGATCACCAGTAGAACTCACTGCTGACAGCAGCCGCAGCTTGAGCAATCTCTCGAGAAGCTTCTCCGTAGTGTCCAGCATGCAGAGTGGGCAGTATGCTGATGGATTGCCCAGGTTACCCTTTCACTTGTCTACAAGTATCAGTCGAGCTACTTTCCACCACGACGGGAAGACCCCCGCGTTTAAACATGAATTATACAAGCCCAATAATAGACACGGTTGGCTCTCCACCACGACCTAAAACGCCTCAACCGATACCTTATCAGGACCCAGAGCCTTCCGGTTCTTCATCCTGTACACTGCACTGTTCAGCTCCTTATCCATAATAGGAAGAACACCCGTCTGGTTAACGATGACCAGACCATCAGACCTTGGCGGATGCACCGGGAACAGTGAACCAACGATATATATGCCCATGGATATCGCATCCACGAGAGTGCTAAGCCACATGCAGCCAAGTCTACGGGTGACCAATTTGTAGCCATCTCCTCAGGGGTCTAAATTGACCTCCTCACAAAGAGCCTGCCATTTGGCACGTTTGCTCTTCGTGATGGCCTTAGTCAGCTCCCTCTTTGCCACTATATGAGCACCAGATAGCTCAGCCGCTCCCGGCCTATTCCTGGCTCACTGTGCTCTGCGCCTGCACGCCAAAGCAATGCGTCTCAGCGCGGCGATTTCATCGTTCCATCAAGTATGCATGTTGCCTCCTACGAAACGGTTTACGTTTGGGCATTGAAGCTTCACACGCCCTGCGAATCCACCCCATGGTCCTGTCAGCAGTGGCTTCTGCTGCTGCACGAGGCACTGTGGTCCCAGATTCTAGAAGCTCCCCTTCCAAGCTCGAAACGAGCAATGCGGTCATCGCGTCCCTGTGAAGTTTAGCGACATTCCAGCCTAGCCACTTACAGGGAAAGCGGCGGTGTCTTTGCCGGCCCTCAGCGATTTGGAAAGTGATGTAATTATGATCATTCGCAGTGTAATCTTCCATCACCCTCCAATTGCTGACAAGTGCCACAAGTCTCTCCAATGCCATGGTGACATCAGGAATAGATTCACCAAATCACCACAACACCAACAAACCTAACCTCGATGCCATCTCAACTATGTGCCGCCCGCAAGTGTTTTCAGTGGGCATGCCCCACTCCAACGCCCTTGCATTGTAGTCACCCCCTACGATGACGTTGCCAGCGATGCCACGGAGGGAGTCCTCCAGTGAACTAAGCTTGTCTCCGAGTTTCCGCACTGAGTCATTGGGGGACAAGTAGTAGCTCACAAAGGTGATTTCTCCGTATGTTACCCACACGTGACCATGTCCTGAGCCACGGCCACCGATACGGGCCCTCTACCCGTCAGTGATCCAAATTTCCGTGTACCCTGTATCATCTGCGAGCCAAACGGACGAATGCCTCCCCCTGTAAGGCTCGCTGATCAGTACGATCTGAGCCCTATGCCCACAGACTAGCTGAGTGAGGAGGTTGTCTGCAGCTCTACAGCCCTGCAGGTTGCCTTGAAGGACTCTCATATCATTCCCTGCTTTTTCTTGGCATCAAGTGCGTCTTTGAAAACTCGACATGCACTCGATTCCATTAAATGCTTGGCACCATTCGCGCTATGCCTCGTAGTGCATAATATACACTGAGCCTGCACAGAGCTGTTAGCTGCCCAGTGGCCAACCTGCCCACATTTTCAGCAGCTGGCACTCCGGTCCGGGCCCTTGCAGCTACGTCTTGTGTGGTCGTAGCCTAGGCACCGGTAGCAGCGTGTCACCTCAGCTCACTTTCATACTCGGGCGCTAATCATTCCCACCCGGACTCGACCAGACTTGAGGATTTTGGATGCTGGTGCCTCATCCAGCTCCACCACGGCTCTCCTCTGTTCCCTTGTGTTAGGGGGGAAGAGTGTGGTTTTCACCTCGCCGGCTCCTTCCTCTCCAGCCTCGATATTGATGGCCGTCATCTCCTCGCTGACTGTGAGGCAATCGAGGTCGAAAAGCTCAATCTTGACTCTAGGGGTCACAAGCTTTACGTCCCTCTGGCCATCTGAGTTGTCCTATTTTATATTGAGTTAGTCCTATTGCTAGTTTAATTATTAGTGCTGTGAATTTGTTTTTGAACTGAAAATCGGCAATCCAATGGTATGAGAGCCGATTGTAGTAAAACAATTCTCTAACATGCACTTCAATCCCCATTTTAAGTTAAATTTTATCGATGCTGCTTTCTTTTTGGGCCAATTAGGTAAGTAATCATATTGAACCTTTACCGTGAACCGCTTTTACGGCATAAGAATATTGTTAATAGACCGTAATTTGAAAAGATGCATTTGGCAATCATTGAAACTTGTACTTTGTTTACATTGATTTGGCAACATGAGTTTTGTCAAAGGGGAGGTGGGAAAGCATTTTTTAAGAAAAACTGGTCCTGTCTTCATACGCTCATGTACGTGTATGTCGCCAATCTATTTCTTCTATTTCTTTGGTGGACACCATTTCGAGACATCTTCACGCCAATCATACACAACCGTCGTAACTTGTCGAAAGTGGAAAAGTTTCACTATCTTAAGTGAAGCTTAACAGGAGAAGCCGATAGTTTGATGCGACATTTAGCAGTTACCGAAAACAATTATGATACTGCATGGAAATTATTAAATGAGCAATGTGATAATAAACGCATGTTATTCGATTCGCAATACAAACGACTTTTCGGCATTAACAACGCAGCGGAAACGTCCGCGTCTATAAAAAATGTATTAGTTCGCACTGTGGAAAGTGTTCAGACCTTAGAGAATTTTAAGTTAGACGATTTATGGCAATCTATGATAGTCTACATGATCACAGAGTGTTTACAAACAGAAACCAGACAACTGTAGGAACAGGAACCATCAGCAAGAGTTGATTTGCCTTCTTTCTATGAAATGAAAACCTTTTTGAACCATAGATTCCGAGCTTTGGAAGCAAGCGGATCGGAACGAAGGAAACTAAGTCGCAGTGAGTCTGCAAGCAGAGCCTAATACACCACAGCCTTTGTGTATTCATTGCAGAGGTACACATCAACTCACACATTGTGCACAGTACCGACAACTTGTCAGGGAAATATTACGCTACGAGCTCTTTAAGATCAAGGATCGCAAGCCACCTTGATTACAGAATCAGTCGTTCAGCAGTTAGATCAATCAAGGAAAGCAACGAACTTTAGCATCACTGGAATCGAAACTGCATCTGCTATAGATAGTAGAGGCAAATTTTTGTACCCGTTCGAACAAAATAGTAACTTGTCACGGTTGACTGTAGTACACGCAAATTTTAAGTTTAAGTCCATCGATAGAAGAGGAAATAAAAAAACCTCCACCGCCCTCCGGAAGTGAGGTCGATGAAGGTGAAGCTCAAACACTAATCATTAGTTAAGATTCCATAATTAAATTGAGTTAAGTGTAACCATAGGCAGGCAATTAGTTATTAAGTTGCGAATTTCTACGACACGAAACATCGACCATACGGGACGACGAATACTGAATATCGAACCTACTGAATATCTCACTATCGAATCTGGCAACACAAGTGGCCCCAACGGAGTAAACGAGGAACGACACATAAGCACAATGAATATTTAACGAATACACAGGTCAGTCGAGCATGAAAACATTGAACATCAGAGCCACACGAGAAACACGAACAACACTATAACCAGCAAGGGAAATAACCAAATTGTAATAGTAACCAAAACACGGAATATCTACAAGATGCGAATCATCTTGCCACAAGTCCACACACCCGGCAGAGCAACGTATGGGCTGAGTCGTACAGGCTGACGACACCAGACCTACGCCAATCATTGACCTACATACGGCTGTTGCCGAGTGGATGCCCAAACGGATGACTGCCGAACTCAATACCCCCGATCGAATAATAACTAAAGCCGGTGATGGGAGGTAAAAGGAACTGACTCGACATACTAAGAACAATCAAACACGTGTAGGAAAACCGAGATCAGGAGGACAGCAGCATACGAGTCAGGAAATATTTACATCCGTAGCCTGAGGCACGCGAGTTACATCCAAACTACCTAATATAAATAGTACTTTTGAGTATGATACAAATCATACTTATAAATATTTAGCCATCAGCATTTTAACCGTTATAATCCTAATTATAATAAAAATAATCCAAATCAACATAACAACCGCAACAATCAACATCTAAACCAACATAATAACCGTAACAATCAATATCTAAACCAACATAATAACCGTAACAACCAATATCCAAACCAACTTAACAACCGTAACAATCAATACCCAAACCAGAACTCTAACAGATTCCGTAATCGGAACAATTTTCAACATCATAAAAATAGAGGGTACAATAATCAAAATAATTATCGTCAAGAACCAATGCAAACAGATGCTTCTGCTAGATATAGAACTAACCAAAATCAAAATCCCCGTCCAGAACCGATGGATGTAAATTTTATCAAACCTGCCTTGGAAACTCATTACCCATAGTAAATTTTACGATAGATAAAGAAATCATACCTTGTTTGATAGATACAGGCGCATCTACATCAGGCATTGGCATTAATTGTCTAACCCATAACGAAAGAATAAAATTAGATAAACCAATATCAATAAATACTTTCAATAGCACTTTTAACGTCACTCATAAAATAAAATCAAACATGCCTTTAGAGTTCAAACTCCCCGATTCCCATAAAATAATATGGAATAAATTAGACTTTTCTGAAAAAGATTTTAAAGCCGCCATTGGACAAAATCTTCTTTACATGTTAAATATGCAGTTAGACCTTGGTAGTAGGAAATTACAAGTCAACAATCAAACGATAAGGTTTAATGACTCAATACCAGAAGAAATACATTGCCAAAATATCCTTCAAGGAAATAATTCCCAAGATAAATTATTTAAAGGTTTAAATTATGAAGAAAGTATGTCTCTGCAAAGCATACTTAGGGACTATGGAGATCTGTTTTACAGAGAGGGAGAAAATATTTCCTGTACAACACAGACTAAACATCAGATAATTACGAAAAGTAATAAACCCTTGTATTCTAGAATATACCGTTTCCAACCTGCCCATGAAAGAGAAGTGGAAATCCAAATAAAAGAGATTCTGCAACAAGGCATAATCAGACCTTCAAATTCACCTTACAACGCACCAATTTGGGTAGTTCCAAAAAAAATTGGATAACTCAGGTGTACAAAAATGGAGAATCGTAATAGACTACCGCAAATTAAATGAGGAAGCTATTGACGATAAATTCCCCTTACCCAACATAGAATCCATATTTGACATATTAGGGAAAGCACAGTATTTCACCTCATTAGATTTGGCAAAAGGATTTCACCAAATAATGGTCGACGAACAAGACCAATATAAAACTGCTTTCAGTACTCCCCAAGGACACTATGAATTTATTCGTATGCCCTTTGGCCTTAAAAACTCTCCTGTTACATTTCAGAGAATGGTTAATAAAGTGCTTAGAGAATTTATAAACAAAATATGCGTAGTATACCTCGACGATATTTTGATATTCGCTACGTCTAGACAGGAAATGGAAGTGAACATTCGAAAAATATTTGTAGCCCTAAAAAAACATCAACTCAAAATTCAAGTCGATAAATGCAAATTTTTTGCAAAATCTACTGAATATCTTGGTCATATACTCACTACAAAAGGAATCAAACCAAACCCAGAGAAAATAATTGCTATAAAAAATCTGAAAAATCCTAAAACAACTACAGAAATTAAATCATTTCTAGGGATCACCGGTTATTACCGTAAATTTATAAACAGTTATGCCAAAATAGCATCTCCTTTGACTGATGCTCTAGAAAAAGGAAATAAAATTAATATCAACGACCCACAATACAGTTCAGCTTTTGAAAAACTGAAAGACCTATTAACAAACTACCCTATACTGAGATATCCTGATTTCAAACAAAAATTCGTATTGACTACTGACGCTTCAAATAAAGCGATCGGCGCTGTTCTTTCACAAAATGGTCATCCTTTATCTTTTGCAAGTAGAACCTTTAACGAGCATGAAAGAAATTATTCAACCATCGAAAAGGAATTACTTTCCATCGTATGGGCCACACAGTACTTTCGACCTTATCTGTATGGAATAAAATTCTCTATTAAAACAGATCATAGACCACTTGTATGGCTTAGCAATTTAAAGGAACCCAACTGAAAACTGCAACGATGGAAAGTTAGACTCAACGAATACAACTTCGACATGGAATATGTCAAAGGAAAGGACAATAAAGTCGCTGATTTCCTTAGTCGAATCAATATTGATAAATTCGAAATAAATGTACTAACAAGAAAAAAGGAAAGTAACGAAGTAAATGATTGTGATAGCGAAAAAGCCACAATAAATTCTGGAATATAAGATCTAGATAATCATACACCAATTAAAGAAGGAATAGTAAATATATACAAAACACAAATAATCATCGTAAATAAGAAAAGTACAGAAACTGAAACAATTAATAAAAAACGGAAATTCTTTATCGACAAAAATAACTTAAATAATGAACACACACTTACAAATATATTACGAAGATACATACCAGAAAATGGACAAGTAGGAATCTATT
Organism: Nemotelus pantherinus; assembly: GCA_963978885.1. NCBI lineage: Eukaryota > Metazoa > Arthropoda > Insecta > Diptera > Stratiomyidae > Nemotelus > Nemotelus pantherinus. The sequence continues at coordinate 87,117,807 of OZ022266.1, read as the reverse complement.
GCGAACTAAGCGATCACCTATGGAATAAAGTTCAACAAACCCTAATCAATCTTTTCCAACAAAACAAAAAATTGAGATTCATTAAATGTACAGAACATGCCGTAGACATGATAAATGAAGACCAATGCTATAAAATAATCCAGGAAATACACAAAAATAGTAATCACCGCGGTATAATAGAAAATTACTCTGAAATAAATAACAAATATTATCATAATGAATTATATAAACTTATTACCAAATATATAAATAATTGCGATGTATGTAATTCAGCGAAATATGATCGAAAACCAATAAAACCTAAGTTTCATTTAACAGAAACTCCAAAAAATATTAACGACATAATAGCCCGTCCAGACTACGGATACTTAAGTATCCGGATACATAAGTATCGTCCACACTTTTCATTGATTTTCATGGCAAGGGTAAAATGTATCTGCAGATGTCGCTGCAGTGAGGACAATACTTATGTATGCGGATACTTAAGTATCCGTAGTCTGGACGGGCTATAATACACATAGACATATTTCTCATTGGAAAAAGGCCACTGCGATCTTTTCTAAACTTCTCATTGGAAAAAGGCCACTGCGATGTTTTCTAAACACTTATACGTTAAAGAGACAATGGATAAAAATGCAATTACATTTATTCAACTAATCAGAGAACGTAATGCTATATTGGGGAAAACCAAGAAAAATAGTAGCAGATAATGAATTCAACATGGTAAATGTAAAAGATTTCCTTCAAAAAGAAAATATAGAAATCCATTTCACCTCTCCTAAAGCGCATACAGGGAATTCAGACATGAACAGATGTCACAGTACGCTTCTTGAACAAATCAGAATACTCTCATTGACAGAACCACAATTAAATATATGCGAACAAATATTCAAAGCTACAGAATATTATAATAACCACACTATACACTCAATCATCCAAAATAAGCCAATTGATGTGCAATTCGGAAATCTTAATAAAAATCAATTACGTAAATCAATGTTACAGAAAAAATTCAAATGGATAGATTATCATAATAAAGACAGGGAAAGTCAACCTGACATAAACCAAAAACACATTTTCATTAAAAATTACAAAAACGAAAGGCATAAAGAAAAACCTAAATTTAGAAAAGTGGAAGTAACTAAAGATAACTTCGGAAACATAACCACAGTTAAAAACAAACATAACAAATACTTTACAAAAATACATCCTAACAGAATAAAACGAATAAAAAAATACACTCAAACTCCAGATGAAATTATTCAACCAACAATAACGGAAGCTTTAAAATCCATTTCATTCGAAGAACAAACAATTATAAACAATGCATTACATAATGGCCCTCTAGCATCTAACTTTAGTTTAAACATTAAACGAAATGATATAAAAACTTTAGCCGATAACGAATGTATAAACGATCAAATAATCAACTTTTATTTCAACCTAATTGCCGAGCGTAACAAATCCTCGTCCAGTCTCAAAACTATATACAGTTTCAATACATTCTTTATACCTACTCTTCACAAATCAGGATATAACTTAGTACAACGATGGACACGTAAAAAAAAACATATTCTCATATAAATTAATCTTAATACCTATACATATAAATGGTAATCACTGGGCGTTAGCAACAATAGAACCAGAAAATAAATCAATAAAATACTATGATTCTCTAGAAAACCCAAACAATTAAATTCTGGAATTACTAATGCAATATTTAGAACAAGAATCTTTAAATAAACTAAACCAATCTTTGGACACATCTTTATTTATATTAGCAAATATATCCAACTCACCTATACAAAACAATAATAACGATTGTGGCGTATTTACTTGCATAACTGCAGAATATCTTTCACGCTACACATACCTTAATTTTACACAACAAGATATTCCATATTTTAGAAAAAGAATGACACTAGAAATACTGCAGGGAAAACTTTTCTCTTAAATTCCTTTTCTTCTTCATTTTAGATCTCGAAAATGAAAATACTAATGATAATCCTAGTACTATCATCATTCATTCAAACATCTAAAGCAGAAATAACTTTGGAAAAAATAGAGTCCGAATCAGGAATAGTCTTAGTAAAAAAAAGAACCTGTTAGATTAATAAAAGATCATAAACGAATTTACCATAAAATAGACTTAAACCAATACGAACTTGCTCTGAATCAAATTAGTAACAATATAGAACAAGATGTACATACAATTGATACCATAAAAACCATACGCAGCGAAATAAATTTATTACATTTTGGAAAAATACCGCTGAACAATAAAATAAATAAACCCGTCTTGGACCAAACACTCAACCCTCTAACTATACAGTGCATTGATGAACCACCAAAAAGAGCTCTGTACTGTTTCAGTAACTTTATTTTAATAATCCGCACGATTTGATTGTCCATTCAAGACTGGCAATTCCCTCGCTCTGAATCTAACTTAAGTACACACTTGATTTTTTGACGAGTAAGCATATCATGCAAATTCCAATGTTTTGGCTATGCACCTTTGCAACCGGTAGCGAAAAATAGACAATGTGAAGATATTGAAATAAGCTAGGGTCGTCAGGAAAAATGATTGTTGACGGGCCTTGGGATACTTCTCTTTCTTCCTGCGTTGACGTTGGGTCCTTACTATTGTCGAGGAAAAGTTAGTTTAACCCAACCGTGGAGAATGAAATGAACAGGGATTCAACCTACCACAGCGGCGAGGCCGCAGTTAGTGATGGCACCATGTCTGAGGTAATCTTAGACATTTGCCGTGCTTAATTGTGCTTTGCAAGTATAACCTCGCAAGAGCAGAGGTTCAGTAAAAACAACAGTGTTCTGTACGTCTACTCAAATGAATCTATTTTCCAAACATTCTTACAACTCCTTATACACGATTCTTACAAACATTACAAACATAACTTAACCTACTTTATTATCTAAACTCAGCATGCTCTGAAATAAATCATTAACGCATAAATTTCCCATGACACAATATTCTATATGAATCACATGTGTTCTATTTTCTCACGCTACACTTGACCAATATTTCTAGCGCCACTCAATCAACATGTACAAGATTTATCGCCATGTGCGCTCATTCATACTGTAACCAACATACATAATATTTGGGTCGCGTGTCATGATGACACATAATATCGATCGCAATATGACTCTGCACTGCATTTGAATATACCATATGGCATGGATATTCACGGTCGCTACTCGGAAACCTGATATGGTCAGTTGAGCGCAAGTGTATAGCATTGTACTCGACCTACATGATGCGTGTGGTCTGCTATTACGTAGACAATATTAGTGAACTGCATGGTGTTCTATTTTGATTTATTTGTTTTGATTGCTCTGACTTGATTTATTTCATGCATGTTGATGTTATATCATTACACTTTTACCCTTTTTTTGATTAGGGTTCATTTGCAACAAAAAAAAATTAAGACTAATCACAAACATTAGGTTCAATAGTCCCAGAAGGGGTTTTTACAATAATATTCTCTTATCTTTAGTCACAACAATGTTTATCATTCTTAATGTATTTTAAAATATAACAAAATTTTTCTATTTGTAGGATCAAAAAATTTTTTTTTTTTTTTTCGTGTAGTCACAATAATGCTTACTTAGCTTAACTTAACATAATGCGTATCATTCTGAACGTTTTTATTACTAAATTTTTCTATATGTAGGTTCGTATATAAATTTTTTTTATTTATCTACATTGTCGTTTGTGTTACATGTGTGGTAAGGTTTTAATCTGTTCTTATGTACTAATTTACAGTTTCCTGCTATGTCTAAAGTGACATTACAGTGATCCATGTCCAATACTCTATATGGACCTTTATATGGTGGTTGATGTTTCTTTCTATTTTCATTTTTCAAAAGTACTAAATCTCCTATTTTAGGATTCAAAGGATGTATATTTGTTTGGTTTATTGTTCTTTTGATTTTAACTTTTTCAATCAAACTTCGTGCTCTATTGATCGACATCCTCAATCTTGCCTTTAACTCGTTGGCATAATCATCTAAATCGTAAATTACATCTTGATTATCAACTATGTCATTTGGTAAGTATGGAATTTTACCGAAAATCAATTCAAATGGAGTGTAGTTTGTATCTACATTTGGGGTTGTATTGTATAGGTTAGTACGCTGCCGAGCCTGAATTCCTGTCCCCCTTTAAAATGCATGGGAAAAGAGTGACGGAATTCCGGACCTGAATTTTTTTTCAGGTCACATGAGAAAATCGGTACGCTGCCCGTCCTGAAACGTTGCCTGAAAAGTGTCAGAATTTCAGTGTTGCTCTTCGCTCGTAGGTGGCTCTGCAGCACAAGTGGAGAGTTTTTTCAGGCACGAGGTGCCTGAATTAAATGGTCTGCTATTTATTTGGTCACGGAAAGCAATCATTTTGGCCATTTTGACCGCGCGTCAAATTTGAATTTTGTTTGAAAATTTGAAATTTGTTGTACGTCGGAACTTTCTGTCTTCTAATTTTATACGTAGGATAGTTCGTGCAGAACTTGAAGCAATGATTTTGCAGCACATTTGGTTTTTTTGGCAGATACGTTTGCTAGGAAGCACTTTAATTAGCTGGTTGGTTAATTGAATTAGTGCGACGTTATAAAATATCTGTTCGCGTACTTCAGCAAACTGCAGCAGTAACATAATTTGGCAGCTGGCTTCTTTTTGCTGCAAAATTTGGCTTGAAGCAATTATGCGAATCTATTTGAATATATTATAATAGATTCAGGTACGCGAACAGACCTAAAGTTTTCAACACCGCATGTGTACGCGATATGAAATGCATGGATGGAAATTATGTATTCGTGTGAAGGAAATATATATCAAATAAACAATTATTAAATAGATTACATAATTGTTTTACTTCGAAAAACTACGCCTATTTTCATTCAGTCTAATTGAATTTAAAGTGAAAGTAGTTTTTAAAATTTGCTACTAGAACTTGGTTTCTTTCATAAACTTTGGTTTGGTTCATAATATAGCAGTATGATGAGGCAGCAAACCTGAATGAATTTAAAATTGAAGAGCTGAAAGAAGCATTGATGGAATAGTAACATAGTATTTCACATACAGTTGGTAGATTGTAAAGGTTATTTTCAAAGAAAGCTAATTTCTAAATCCCATGCCGCCAAAGTTGAGAGCAATTAACTGTCACTTTGTAATATTCTACACTTCTCTACACGAAAATTTTTCCGTGTAGAAATAAATAGCACAACGAGTGTCCGGAATTCAGGCTCGCCAGCGTACTAACCTTATGTTGGTCATCAGCAAACGAATACAAATACTCGTTTAGTACTCGATGATTCCTTTCTATTACTCCTAAAGTCTGGTGGTGATATGGTGTTGAAAATATTTGTTTTATTTTTAGCAAATCACAGATGTTGCTCATAAGCTTATTTGTAAATTCAGTACCTAAATCAGACTTGAGTACTTTGAAATGTCCATACTTTAATATAAACTCATTTACTATTCCTACAGCTATGGTTTGTGCTTCTTTATTCTCTATTGGGAACGCTACTACAAATTTAGTCAGTTCACATTGTAATAAAGGTTAATATGTATCTATAGTTATTAGATATTCTGAGTGGACCTACGGTATCTATTTGCATTGTTTCAAAACTCGTCGTTGGTGTGTCGGTTTTCATCATTTCTTCTTTTGTGTGTCTCACCTGTTTGTTTATTTGACAAGGTGTGCAATTCTTTATGTGGGATTTAACCATACCGTTCATGTTTTTCCAGCAATACCTTTGTTTTAGCTTTAACAAAGTTTTGCGAATCCCTAAATGTCCTCCGTGTGGTGAATTGTGATATTCTTCTATTAATTTCACTTGTTCGTCTTTATTCGTTATTTTAGCGGGTGGCTTGTATATCATTATTCGTAGTTTCTTATGCGCATTATCTTTACCTTTTCGTTGCAACAGGTTAAATACTTTCTTGAATTCTTCCTTGTCTATAGACTTCAATATAATATCATCACTTGCTAATGAGAGTTCTTGGATTTTGTTACGTCTAGCAAAATCTAATAGTTTCTCCATAATCAAAACGTGTTCTGAATGTGGATTATCACTATTATTCTCATTACTCTTGTGTCTGCGGGTACCCCTATTTATTGTTAGCTTTGCATTAACGGAAACTGGTTTCACGTTAGATATATCGCTACAATATACTTTTACAATATCTTTCGTACGTACGATATCAATACTTTTATTTTCATCATTGCGCAGGATAAATTTTAACTTCATAGCACCGGTGATATCCAACAAGCTAGTGCAATCCCAACAATAGAATTGATCAGGTTCTACTTTTACGTGGTTGCTTTCGCTGCGGGTTTCTTGCTTTTTATCCTCTGTTTTGTTTGCCATGCCCCTTGTAATTGCTAATAGTTTACGCTTTGCTGTTTCATCTATAACTGGAGGTATCAATGCTTTTAAAGAGTCAGAATCCAACTCAATCCTTGACAAGGCATCAGCATTCGTGTTCATGCTGCCTTTCTTGTACACAATCGTGAAATCATAATCCGATAAGTCAACTCTAATTCTAGTGAGTTTTGATGAAGGATTTGCATGGGTGAATAAAGATACTAGTGGTCTATGGTCTGTGACAACTACGAACTTTCTTCCGTAGAGATAGGGTCTGAAAAAGTTTATGCCCCAATGTATGGCTAAAAGTTCTTTTTCTATGACTGGTTTGTTGATGTCGTGCTTTGCTAGTGACTTGCTTGCATACGAAATTGGTAAATCCTGTCCAATTTCACCTTGCGATAATACAGCGCCTAATGCGTAATTAGATGCATCAGTTGTTAAAATGAATGGTTTTTCGAAATTTGGATACTGCAAAATTGGTGGCTCAATTAATTTATTCTTAAGTGTTTCATACGCTTTTTGACATTCTTCGGTCCATTCAAATGTAACGTTCTTTTTCAATAGCGAGTTCAAACTTTTGGCAATTCCGGCAAAATTCGGAATGAAACGCCTGTAGTAGTTGCAAAACGCAACAAATCTGCGTACTTCATCTGCACATTTCGGAACCGGATAGTTTCTGATCGTCTCAAATTTAGATGGGTCTGTTTTAACACCTTCACTGGTTATCAAATGCCCTAAAAACACTACTTCCGATTTCAAAAAGTGGCACTTCCCAGGGTTCAACTTCAAGTTGTACTGTCGCATTCGCTGTAACACTTTGCGAAGATTATCATTGTGGTGTTTGACACTGCATCCAAAAACTATGATGTCATCTACGTATAGGAATGCCTCATGACTAAAACCACTCAAAGCTATCGTCAACATCCGTTGGAAACTGTTGGACGAAATCTTTAATCCAAATGGTAGTCTCTTGAATTGATAGTGACCATCACTGGTCGAAAACGCGGTGACGGGTCTAGATTCTTTCTCAAGTTCGATTTGGTGGAATGAACTAGTCATGTCCAAAGTTGAGAAATATTTTGCTCTACCGAGCCTATCTAGAACGTCTTCCAATCTAGTCAAAGGAAACTTATCATTGATGATTTTGTCGTTCAATCTACGAAAATCCACTACAAGTCTCCACTTAGCTTTACCATCTGAAGTCTTCTTCGGTACAACCAAAAGTGGTGAATTGTATGGGCTTACTGACGGTTCGACAATATCATTGTCTTCAAAGTCTCTGACTTGTTGTAATATTTCTTCGTTTTGTGCTTGAGGTAGCCTATAATTCTTAATGTAGACCGGACTATCGTCTGCCATCTGCAGCTTTTGTCTGTAGAAATTGTTTATTGTCAACTTCTCTTCCTCCAAGTGAAAAACATCCTGATACTCTTTGATTATCTCAAGCAAGCTGTCCATAGATCTTTTGTCCAAATTATCTTTATCTATAACTCCCAGCAGTTTCTCGAAACGCTTCTGATCACCTCTCTGTTGTTTTCCTGCATATACCTTGTAGTTTTTCAGTGGTTCAACCTCTATGTTGAAGTTGTTTATGACTACATCTCTATCAGTTGGGTTCAGAACCTTTACGTGTCAAACGCCTTTGGCTGGTATAATAGTGTTTCCGATGAAAACACCCTTCTCAATTTCTGCGTTCAGCACAATGTTCGGATTTAGCCTAAAATTAAAGAAATATTAAAATTTGAAAAATAATATACAACAAAACTTACCTTAACCTGTCACTGACAGATGACAAACAATATCAGCTGCAATCACTTCAATTTGTATTCCAACCAGCTGATCATTGGGAAGTTAATGCTGTATGTTAAATTGAATCGTTGATTTAAAAGAAATTATTGTATTGGAAATGATATGTTATTACAGAAAAAGCGGTAGATTTACCGAAATTTTCATATTGAATTTTGCTAGTTCTTTGTTAGAAGATTCATTAGTTGTCGAATTGAAAGTGTGATCGGACGTTACGTAGAACTTACTTGAATTTGATTTTGTTAAATTTGTTGGAATTCAAATAGATTTGTAATAAAGTACTTCGAAGTGAATTTATGGAATTGTTTTAAAAATAAAGTGCTTCGAATTGAATTGGGTGTGAAATAGAATCGAAAATAGAATTAGTATTCGAAACATTTGGTCCTTCGAACCGGATCATTGCATTCTCGGCTCCGGGTTTTTTAATATTTGAAATAGAAAATAGAAATTAGACTTTTGGATTTAAATCGGGTGTGCGCTAGTGCAGTGAAGTTGGAATTCCTCGAAGATAATCGCTACATAGAAGTTGTCAGCTGGGTAAGTCCCAAACATTTATTCCTTTATATGAACATCCTTTCTTCCGTTTCTCCTATCGTTTATTGCAATATCTTTTGATTTATACAAAATTTTAAAATAATTCTTGAGATCTATCGTTCGTTAATTTAAAATCTATCTTACACATCTATAATGCATCTTATTGATCTATAATTTATCTGACTAAAAACTATCTACTTCATTTATATATAATTTCGTTAATTTAAAATCTATCTTACACATCTATAATGCATTTTATTGATCTATAATTTATCTGACTATAAACTATCTACTTCATTTATATATAATTTATCTTTATCACCTACAAGTTATAAATATACTCGAATAAATAAAAACTAACGAGCATTCGAGAAAAATAATTAAAACTTTGAATAGTGGTGGCGTAAGTTGAAACGCGATGTACATAGTGAATATCGAAAATTAAGTCGTGAAAGGTGCGTAAATTGATCAAATTCGGTTGTTTCGAGAAATTCGCAGTTTAGTACTGTACCGTGACATTCCGTTATAACTGTGCCGATTGAACTCGTTATAAAATTACTTTGAGAAACTTTGTGCCTTGATTGTTTGAACGTCAATATGGCTGATGTACAAAATTTAATGTTGCGGCAAAAAATAGCGTTCGACCAGCTCGTAAAAATGCAAGCGAATTATCGCAAAGATTCTAAGTCCAGGAAAACTGCGACGTATTATCGAACCTTAATCGATAAAGTATCTTCTCATTATGATCGATTTCTTGCAACGCATGAGAAAATTCTGGAATGCGTTAATGAAACAATTATAGATTCTCAGTATTTTTCTGATGATCATGAGAATTTTGAAATACTGCATTTGAATTTTAAATCAGAGTTGGAAGATTTATTGCAAGGGTTAGAGGGCGTAGAAGATAAGCAAATTGCAGCTTCTCAAAGTGATAAAAAATCGAATGAGTTAGAATTGAAACTCCCGCGTATAAATTTACCTAAATTCTCGGGAAACTATGAAGAATGGGTGTCATTTAGAGATCTATTCGTGTCACTCATTCATGAACGATCCGCCTTATCGAATGTAGAGAAATTACATTATTTGAAATGCAGTTTGACAGGGGAGGCTGAAAACTTAATTCGTCACTTTGCATTAACTAGTGCGAATTACGACTCAGCGTGGAAACTTTTGAACGAGCGATACAACAATTTGCGTGTATTACTGAATGCCCTATTTAAAAGGTTATTTGACATGAATAATGCGTCTGAGTCAGCTTCCTCCTTGAAAAATCTATTAGATAGAACAGTTGAGTGTGTCCAATCAATCGAGAATTTGCAAGTGGGTGATTTGTGGCAATTTATTTTAGTATACATGACCACGCAACGGCTTCCTCACGAAACTAGACAGTTGTGGGAGCAAACTCAAACAGGGAACACAAATTTTTCGTCATTCGAGGAACTTAGATTATTTTTGCATCAACGATTTCGAGCCTTAGAGGCTACAGGAACCGATCGTTCCAAGCAAGCTCGTCAACATGCTCATAGTCGCACGCCTAGTAGTCGCTACACTCATTCAATTCAGACCCAGTCCTCATCCATTTGTATTCATTGTCGTGAATCTCATCGCTTGGCGCATTGTCCTAAATTTAAACAGTTACTACACGCGAATAAATTTGAAATCGTAAAAAGAAATGGCCTATGTTTAAACTGTTTGGAAAAGGGTCATTTGATAGCTACTTGCCCCAGCAAATTTAGATGCATGAAATGTCAGAAGGCTCATCACACATTATTGCATAAAAATGTTTCAAACATTTCGAACCCACTTTCATCGACTTCAGAAATTGAACCCGCGAGCGTGAATTCCGTTAAAACCACAACAAGACGGGAAGTGCTGTTAGCAACAGCTCGCATTATCTTGAATACACCATCTGGACTAGTTACCTTACGAGCGCTTTTGGATCAAGGTTCGCAAACATCCCTGATCACAGAGTCGGCAGTTCAACAAATTGGATTAAAAAGAACATCAACAAGAATAAGTGTTGTTGGAATTGGAAAATCGAACAAAAGTGACGTCAACGGAATGGTCATCCTTAGCATGTGTCTTCAAAAGGGAGCTACACTAAATTTTGAAGCATTAATTATGGATAAAATATCCACGTTGATACCCGCTCGAACCATCACAACTTCTGAATGGAAACAACTGGAGGAACTTCAACTTGCAGATCCATTCTTCGATCGTCCCGATCGCATTGACATATTATTGGGAGCTGATGTAGTCGGAAAATTATTGTTGGGTGAAATTAAATATTTAGAAGCTGGACCAATTGCTCAAAATACGAAGCTGGGTTGGATAATTTCAGGTCAAGTAGACACCCAGTCCGTGGAAAGTCTTAAAGGTTTAAAAATTGAAGTGAACAATGACGTAGAAATTAATGAGCAGTTGAAACGATTTTGGGAGTTAGAGGATATCCAGCCACAGAAAATACCATCACCAGATGATGAATTCTGCGAATCCTTCTTTTTGGAAACCACAAGTCGTGACAATACAGGCCGATATTCAGTGAGATTGCCTTTTAAAAGTGTCAAAGATAAAAATACACTAGGATGTTCAAGAGCCATAGCACTTGCAAGTTTCATGTCTTTAGAAAGACGCTTCCAAAAGGATGACAATTTACGGAAAGAATATATAAACTGCATTCAAGAATATTTGAACTTAGGACATATGGAAGCAGCCAAGAACCAAGAGGAGCACGTATTAAGGGGAGACCAACAGTACTGTGTGGCATATTATCTACCTCATCACGCAGTTCGAAAAGAAAGCAGCACGACCAGTTGCAGAGTAGTTTTCGACGCTTCTAGGAAGACTAGCTCTGGCGTATCGCTGAACGATATTTTATTTACCGGTCCTGCAATCCAGAACGACTTGATGACAATATTAATGAATTGGAGAAAATATCGGTTTGCTTTCGTAGGTGACATCACAAAAATGTACCGCCAGATAAAGGTCAATCCAGAAGATGCCCAATATCAAAGAATTTTGTGGAGATCTCATCCGTCAGAAGAAATCAAGGATTATGTACTTAATACAGTAACATTTAGAACAAGCTGTGCACCATTCTTGGCAATTAGGACGTTACACAAATTGGCGGAAGATGAAAAAGAGAAGTTTCCCAATGCATTCAACTCTATATTAACTGAATTCTACGTGGATGATGTGCTGTCTGGAGGAGACGATCTCTTAGAAGCAACGAATAGGCGAAAGGAAATATTTGAAGTGCTGCGAGCTGGAGGATTTCCTCTTCGGAAATGGATTAGCAATGACTTTAGAATTTTAAAAGACGTACCTGTGGAAGATATTGAAATGCAAGAACCATTAGACTTGAACTTAGACCAGGGATACAAATCCTTAGGAATTATTTGGCATCCAGTAACAGACCAATTTAGCTATCGTATCAAATTAAATGAAGAGAGCAAGTCATACTCGAAACGTCAAATGTTGTCAGACATCGCGCGTCTTTATGATCCTTTGGGCTGGATTTCTCCAATTATGATTAATGCAAAAATACTTTTACAATCTTTGTGGTTACAAGGGCTTTGTTGGGATGAACCGTTGTCAGCTGATATACACAAAAAATGGATTCAATTCAGAACTAAATTATTGAAAATTGAAAGCTTACGAATACCTAGGTGGATACATTATACTAAAAATTCGAAATTAGAACTTCATGGATTCAGTGATGCGTCATTAAAAGCTTATGCAGCGGCAATTTACTTAGTTGATCGACGTGAAGACGAAACCCACTCACATCTTATTATAGCAAAAACAAAAGTCGCACCAATACGGACTGTTTCAATACCACGCCTGGAGTTATGCGGAGCAGTATTATTAGCAAAATTAGTGGCGAAAATCAAAGGTTCATTAAATATCGCAGATATTAATATTTTCCTATGGACTGATTCCGAGATAGTGTTGGCCTGGTTGAAATGTCACCCGACCCGTTGGACAGCGTTTATCGCCAATCGAACTACGGAAATCTTAAATCATGTCGGTAACACTCCATGGCGACACGTCCCATCGAATCAAAACCCCGCCGATTTAGCTTCTCGAGGAATAGACGTAGAAGAAATTTTCGAAAATTCGCTGTGGTGGTGTGGACCTATCTGGTTATTAAATGAGCCCTGCAAATGGCCTAACATAAAAAATTCTATTACGACTACTTTGGAAAGTAGAAAGTTAGTTCTCTTCAATATCATGCAGAAAAACCATGAGGAGATAGAATATATGTTACGTAAATACTCAATTTTGTCGCGTTTGATGCGGATAAAAGCATACTGTTTTCGATTTTTTGCGCTCCTCTCAAAACAACCCGTGTCTAAAGGATACTTGAAGACAATAGAATTACAAAAGGCATTGAACACAAACGCAACAAATATCGAATGTATAGAAACTTGAATAGAACATAGAAACTCGATATAGAACTTCGAACATAGAACCTCGATCATAGAACTTCGAACATAGAATATCGACTATAGAATCTCGAACATCGAACCTTGAATTTAGAACCTCGAATTTAGAACCTCGAATTTAGAACCTCAAAAATAGAAACTTGAAACTAATGTTGATTAAATTATAAAAATGGACACTCGACTCAATGGACACTGATTTGCAGAGTTCCTTATTTGGAACTATCGATCGCATCGCCAGAACAAACTTATGAATTTAAATTGAACTATTCAGATCGCTGTTAGTTCGTGCAAAAGTTATTACAACATCTTTTGGAATAAATGGAAGGTCGAATATTTAAACCGATTACGATTCCGCCATAAATGGCTCAGCAAAGAAAAATGTGCTCGCGTCGGAGATATTTGCATTTTAAAGGACGAAAAAGTGGCAGCGTATAAATGGCCCTTGGCAAGAATAGTTGAACTGCATGCCGGTAAAGACAATTTAGTGCGGGTCGTGTCAGTGTTTTCGAATGGTAGAACTTACAAACGTCCAATTGCAAAAATCGCTTTATTACCTATACCCAACTATAACTCGGACACAAACTAAAAAAGTGAAAATCTCAAATCGAATTTCATATTCTCAGATCTAATAATCGGCATAAACAAATTTATTTTCAAGTTAAATGACAAATTAATATAGTAAACATAATTTTAGCTTAAGTATCCAATTTTATTTATTGCTCCTTTATAAGCATTCTCCATATGTCATGTCGTACAATATTTAATATTTAAACTGCAGAAGTTAATGTTAACAACATATATGTATCTATATTGATAAAGATTATTTCTCAATATAAAAAAAACATAAATTTTCAAGATTTCTAGGTTATTTTAATGAACACCATTCAAAACAACTCTCTCTCATACCAAAATTGACAACTCAACTCTTGAAAAAAATAATTGACAAATTTTTTATAAACATTTTTTTCTTAACCTACTTTGTTTTTAAATTTTGATGTGTTGTGTTTCATGTCAAGTAGTGTGGTGAGTTGTGGAATGTAAGTGAGATACGTGTAGGTGTTTGTGTATCCACAATGCTCCCCTGCCAGCGTTTTACGCGTTATCGCGAGGCGTAGGAGAGTGGCACCTTTGTGGTTCGCCCAGCTAGAGAGACGTACGGAGCAAATGTAACTTTCCTCGCTGGTCTCGTTTCGGGAGCTGGAGACAGTAATGGTGCAGTCGAGGTTGCTGATGCTTGTTGGTTTCTGGAAGAATTGTCAACAGGTTCCGTAGAGGATGACGTGTAACAAGGCTTGAGCCTGTTAATGGACACATTGACGGATTTGTTTCTGATTTCCAGAGAGTAATAATTAATATGTCTGGCTAAGACTTTGAAAGGACCGTCGTACGGTGGAATGAGTGGTGGACGAACAGAATCGACTCTGACGAAAACGTGTGAGCAAGAGTCGAGTTGCTTGAAGATGAATATCTTCGGTGTTGTGTGGTGTTGAGCATCAACCGGTCGAAGTTTTGCCATTGTAGCCGTTAGTTCGGAGGCAAATTCTGTTTGGCTAATCTTCCTAGGATTTTCTTGAAGAAAATCACTAGGAAGACGCAGGTTTTCTCCGTACAGGAGTTGTGCCGGTGATGCTGTGAATTCTTCTCGGATTAGAGATCGTAATCCAAGAAGAATTAGTGGAAGTGTTCTAGTCCAGGACGCATCGTTGTGAGCCATGATAGCCGATTTTAGAGTACGATGCCATCTTTCTAAGAAACCGTTGGCCTGAAGGTGGTACGCTGTGGTACGATTGCGTTCGAAGCCCAAAAGTCGACCAAGCTCAGCATGGAGCGCTGACTCGAATTGTCTGCCCTGGTCGGTGACAATGTATTGGGGAACTCCAAATCTAGCAATCCAGGTGCTTAATAAAGCAGTAGCACAGTCATTGGCAGTAATGCTGGCTAAAGGAATTGCTTCAGGCCAACGTGTGAAACGGTCGATTATGGTGAGGCAGTAAGTGTGTCCCTGCGAGTGTGTTAGGGGACCAACTATGTCGATGTGAATGACCTTGAAACGTTCGGAGACCGTAGGAAAGGTCGATACAGGTTTGCTTACATGTCTGGTTATCTTGCATTTTTGACAAGATAGACATTCTCGGGCCCAAGTGGCAATGTCCTTGTTCATCGAAGGCCAGAAGAATTTAGTTGCAATGTGCTTTCTTGTAGCACGAATACCAGGGTGAGCGATATTATGTTCTGAGTTGAATACCTGTTTCCTGAACGTGTGAGGAATATAAGGTCGTATGGTTGGGCCAGACACTTCACAAAAAATGTCGACGTTGGTGCCCAATATTGGTTGTTTTTTTAAAACAAATTTAGAGTCCTTTAAAACCTTCTGAAACTCTGCGTCCGATGCTTGGGACGAGGCAATTGCGGCAAAGTCGAGAGTACTGGGAAGAATGATTTCTTCTAGACGAGAGAGTGCGTCAGCAACAACGTTGTTGCAACCAGAGACATGCCGAATGTCAGAAGTGAACTCACTTATATAACTTAGATGTCTAAGTTGACGAGGTGTGGCCTTTTCTGGCTTTTGTTTGAAAGCAAAAGTCAGTGGTTTGTGGTCTGTGTATAGAGTGAACCTTTGGGCTTCCAAAAAGCAGCGGAAATAACGAATGCCCTGATAAGCCGCTAAGAGTTCGCGGTCGTATGCACTATGCTTTCTTTGTGCGTCGCTTAATTTGGCCGAGTAAAAACCAAGGGGTTGCCAAGAGCCTTGACATTTTTGCTGCAGAGCAGCCCCGATGGCGGAATCGGAAGCGTCTACGAATAGACCAAGCTCGGCGTTTGAGTCCGGAAAGGACAATAGAGTGGCTTCTGTTAAACCAGTCTTGACTTGGTCGAAAGCTTTGCTAGCTTCTGTTGACCAGTCGATTGTCTTAGCACCATCTTTTTTAGAGCCACAAAGATAGGCGTTGAGTGGTTGCTGCATCTCAGCTGTGTGGGGAAGAAAGCGACGATAAAAGTTGACCATCCCCAAAAATCTTCTTAGGTCTTTAACCGTCTTGGGGAGTTTAGCTGTTGAAATTGCCTCAACCCGATCTGGGGAGGGCTTAATGCCTTTCGGCGAAACCTCATGACCTAAGAATTTGATTGAAGGTCGAAGGAAATGGCATTTCTCCATGTTGATAGTAAGACCATGGTCCGCTAATCTTTTGAAAATTTGTTCTAAGTGAACAAGATGCTCTTCTTCGGAAGTCGAAGCTACCAAAATGTCGTCGAGGTAGATAAAACAGAATTTTAATCCGTGTAGGACTTCATGTATGAAACGTTGGAACGATTGTGCCGCATTGCAAAGTCCGAAAGTCATTCGGGTGAACTCAAAGAGTCCGAAAGGTGTGCAGATGGCGGTCTTTGGAATATCGGTCGGCTCGACTGGAATTTGATGGTAGGCCTTAGTCAGGTCTATGATGGAAAAGATATTTTTGCCATGTAATTCATGACAGAAGTCTTGAATAATGGGGATCGGATATCTATCCGGGACGGTTATGGCGTTAAGGCGTCTGTAATCGCCGCAAGGACGCCATTCCCCATTAGCCTTGCGTACCATGTGTAGTGGAGAAGACCAGCTGCTGTTTGTGGGGCGGCAAATTCCCTGCTGTAGCAGGAAATCGAATTCTTTCTTAGCCGCCGCGAGCTTATCTGGTGCAAGTCGACGTGGTCTCGATACTATCGGAGGGCCTGTGGTCAAAATGTGGTGTGTCACCTTATGTTTACAGGGTTGTGAGAACCCTGTGTTGACCGTGATGGCATGGTATTTGTTGAGAAGGGCATGCATCCGTGGATCAGAGGTTTTCTCAATCAAAACACTTAGTTTTGGACACTTGTATGATGTGAATGTGCCTTTCGATGAAAGCGAAGTAAGAGGATCCACAAGGATAGCATTTGCCAAGTCGACGACTAGCCCATAGTGGCAGAGGAAGTCTGCGCCTAAAATGGGTCTAGAGACATCGGCAATGATAAAATCCCATGAAAACTCACGACGGAGTCCCAGATCTAGTTTGATCACCTTTCGTCCATAGGTGTTGATGGTCGACTGGTTTGCCGCGGCAAGTCGCATACCAGAAGGTGGAAGTTTTCCGGTAGTAGGTGCTGGAAGCACCGAAATATCTGCGCCTGTGTCAATCAAGTAGTGTCGTTTAGACAAGTTGTCATGAATAATTAGACGACGGCTAGGTGACAAGTCGCGTTTTCTTACCGTCTGAAGAGAACTGCGACTTAGTTTTTTGGTTCAGATGAACCAGCCTTGAAGGCGCATGGAGAGATGCATTTTAGAGCCTTGGAGCCGAATTTGAAGTGATACCAACAAATACCAGCCCCTCGTGACTGGCTTCGGCGACGTCGGGGTCACCAATTTAGCTTAAGTATCCAATTTTATTTATTGCTCCTTTATAAGCATTCTCCATATGTCATGTCGTACAATATTTAATATTTAAACTGCAGAAGTTAATGTTAAGAACATATATGTATCTATATTTATAAAGATTATTTCTCAATATAAAAAAAACATAAATTTTCAAGCTTTCTAGGTTATTTTAATGAACACCATTCAAAACAACTCTCTCTCATACCAAAATTGACAACTCAACTCTTGAAAAAAATAATTGACAAATTTTTTATAAACATTTTTTTCTTAACCTACTTTGTTTTTAAATTTTGATGTGTTGTGTTTCATGTCAAGTAGTGTGGTGAGTTGTGGAATGTAAGTGAGATACGTGTAGGTGTTTGTGTATCCACATAATCATATCAAAAGTGATGATTAAACGTAGACATGTACAACTTAATATTAATGAATTACCAACCAGATAATTTAATATTTAACTATAATAGTAATCTTAACAGTAATATTAATAGCAACTATTATATTAAAATATAAGTTAACGTAATAAGATAACAGATAGTGAATAATATAAAATTATTGATAATAGACAAATAAACAAATTAATGATAACGGATTAAAACTCAAGCCATGCTCCACATAATATATAATACGTGAGACTTTTGTGTTCGTTTGAAGTCCTTAGTCCCATCCCTCCCAGCTGACACACTACCACCCTGCACAACACAGTTATTGACGCAACTAAGGGGATCGCCAACATAGTTGGCTGGCCTCCGCCTTATTTGCACTGTCGATTCGAATTGCATCAAAGGAGAACGAGAAAGCGACCAGTAGATGAGATAACGCACTCTGCAGATGAATTGAACTGAGTATCTTATATACTAAAGAATAAATAATCATACCCTATTTGCAGACTTCAAAAAGTCTTACGAAAGGTGCAGATTAAATGGTATCAACTCCAGTGAAGCGAAATTGGGACTTGAAGAAGGAAGCCAGATGTCAGGACTCCTTGGCCGAAACTAATGAGCTGATGTCATGCCTTATTCTGACTCTATCGATTCAGCGGGGGGAGAATGTTCGGATTTAGCCTAAAATTAAAGAAATATTAAAATTTGAAAAATAATATACAACAAAACTTACCTTAACCTGTCACTGACAGATGACAAACAATATCAGCTGCAATCACTTCAATTTGTATTCCAACCAGCTGATCATTGGGAAGTTAATGCTGTATGTTAAATTGAATCGTTGATTTAAAAGAAATTATTGTATTGGAAATGATATGTTATTACAGAAAAAGCGGTAGATTTACCGAAATTTTCATATTGAATTTTGCTAGTTCTTTGTTAGAAGATTCATTAGTTGTCGAATTGAAAGTGTGATCGGACGTTACGTAGAACTTACTTGAATTTGATTTTGTTAAATTTGTTGGAATTCAAATAGATTTGTAATAAAGTACTTCGAAGTGAATTTATGGAATTGTTTTAAAAATAAAGTGCTTCGAATTGAATTGGGTGTGAAATAGAATCGAAAATAGAATTAGTATTCGAAACAACAATGCTATCCTCATCGATGCTTACATTTATCGGAACTATTGCTTCAGTTCTCGCGGATATATTAATTCCCGAATGGTTCTGACGTTTAGTATCCATGGGTAATACAATTTCTTCATCTGACACACTAAAAGAAATGGTGAATGTTTCATAATCTATTTTACTCATGAAACTAACTAATAAATCTCTACCGATAATACCGTCTGTACTAACCGGAAAATTGTCGTCTACAATGTGAAATAGTTCTGTTATCCTTTTGTTCCCAATTAATAAATTTAATTTTGAAGTACCTAAAGACGTAGTTACTTCCTTAGTAATACCAGTTAACTTAATTTTATCCTTGCTATTCACTCTATGTTCTAACGCCTTAAATATACCTACTTTACAAATTGATACGTCTGCACCTGTATCTATTAAGAACGATAGTTGTCTATTCGCTCCATCATTATAAATTCTTACGTAATTCGTGCAGCCATCTGTTATTCTGTAAATTTTACACTCTTTACTCGTGTTATTTATTCCGGGAGGTTCCTCATTTCCTCTCCGGAACCTAGGACGTTTCCCTGGTCCGAAATTACATGTAGGCTTCTATTATTGTTATTGCGTTGATTACTATGGTTGTTGGCATATCTGTTATTCCTACGGTGATTATCTCTGTTATCATCATTATTTCTATAATGATTTGATCTGTTATCTGTCTTTCTATTAAAATTTCTATGGTTATCGTATCTATTATTCCTAGCATCTCTTCGACTGTCTCTATTCCTATAACCATTGCTATTTCTATCATTGCCATTGTTTCTGTATCTTCGATCACGGTTACTTCTATTACACAGTGCAACAAATTAATTCTTTTTTTTTTGCCGTTGCTCGAAATTGATTTTTTTTTCATACCTTTGCATAACAGTAGTCAAAATATGTTAGTGAAAAAATTCTGAACCATCGACATTTTTTGTAATTACACTTGATAGAAAAAATATGTGGACACCCCGAAGAACAGCAAAATTTATAATAAAAAAAACCGTTATGGCAAAAAAATTTACGAACAAAGTTTGCTTAACATCTTAACAATTTTATTCATAAAAAAATTTGGTAATTATGCAGTTTACGGGAGACCCCTCCGATGACCTTGAAATTTTAGTATGTTGTAGAGATGTTTATGCTGAACAAGAATATATGTGCATGTAGGGCGCGGAAATCACATCTTCACATACTTTTTTAACTTTGAAAAAATGATATTATTTAATACAATTTAATGATATTAACAGATATATATATATATATATATATATATATATATATATATATATATATATATATATATATATATATATATATATATATATGTGTGTATAGATTATAAATCTTAAAATATGTTTATTCATGTAAAAAATCATCAATTTCTATTGGATACATATTTGACATTTCAACAAAAAAAGCATCAATGCGGCATGAATAAGAAAAATGTCGTTTGAACAAAAATTCAGCAATGTATTGTCGATAATGTTGAATTCGACGTCCATAACGAGGGATGTTGTCACGCAAATCACGCCACAGACGCTCAATGTTTTGTGTGTGCGCTCTTGTCTCCGGATCCACAAAATTGTATTGATGGTTTACCGTGAGATGCATCCATCGTTCTCTGGACAAATTCTTATATGCCCTCCAGCAATCGGAAATGATGATTGTACCCGGTTTGATCCTTCGCATGATTATTTCCTGCAGAACTCCAGCAGATCGGGCACGTACTGGCTCAATGAAGCACTCCTTGGTTACTGGGTCAACACCGCCAAACACCCATGTTCCTCGGATTATCCGGCCTCGATGATACTTGCGTCGTCCAAGCAGTGCCTCATCGATTTGTACAGTATGACCTTCACCACCGATTTTCTGTATATTCCGTTTTAGCCAAAATTGATAAATCTTTAAAAAAAAGCATTGTATTTTACCAAACGTTTTTACGTTATTCATATAAGCATTAATAAAACCTACTTCTCGGCAGAAGGAAATCCAATCCACTGCTGTATGAGAACTCAATGAAAAGTCTTCTTCCAATTTAGCTTGATGTGGTGGCCTATGATACACAAAGTATCCAATAATGCGACATGCCGTTTGGATACTGATTTGCATATTACTGAACCACGTTCCTGTTAATGCACTAACCTTATAGCGACACCATACCTTCTTACGTTTTTGTTTCCGTACAGAAGACATGTACGTGTATGTACATTGAAAGGACAATGTTTCGCGTTTCAACGTAAGAAGGGTACCACATTCGCGACAAATCACTTCACCTCGTATAACATGTCTTTCTATTAAAAAGTCGATTAATTTATCACGATCACCAGCGATTTCGAGATATTGGAATAGTGTTATCATGTTGATTTCAATTTTGTAACTAATAAGATGCCTAAAATTTCTTGCCAAGATCGTTATACGAGTACTCATTATTAGACCAATGTAAACAAACAACATGCTATTTCGTGCAAAAAACTATGTGAAGATATGATTTCCGCGCCCAACATATACACATAAAATTAATCAGCGCAAAAACCTCTACAACATACTAAAATTTCAAGGTCATCGGAAGGGTCTCCCCCAAACTGTATTATTACCAAAAATTTTACCAACCATCCAAAAATAAAAAATTTCGTAGAACAAAAACAAAAGCAAACCCCCCAAAAATCACTAAAAATACCTCAAAAAACTTGCAATTTCTTCACAAAAAGTGGTCTTTTGAGTAGATCATTGGATTTTTTTTATTTTAAAATTTTCCTCAGCTAAAATCGCTTCAAATGAAGGTATTTTATAAGGAAATCGGGGCTATTTTGATAAATTTTTTCCCCATTCCCTCTAAATGATCCAATTGGCTCTTTTAGAGCATTTCCTTTGAATTTTTGCTTTTGCATTATGCTGATGAGATTCGCGCCCCATCAAATTTCAAAAACGTTTTCTAGGATTAATTTAGAACAACTTGAGTGCCTTTGCGTTTGCTTATTATTGTTTTTTTACTTGGCAAAGCTTCACATTCGCCGCCGTGCAGGGGCCCAAAAATCATCTCCAAGCACAAAAATCATCTCCAAGAATAAATTGTCGAATGTGTTTGTCCATTGAGAACGTTGAAATGGTTCAATTATCCTAGTTATTCATCATTGAGTATAAAAAAAACAAATTAAGCAGCTCCTTTCACCGCAATACACCCCTACACTATCACACCATCGCAGCCATACTTAGCATCTGAAGTAAAATTGTTGGCAGCATCGGCAGCATCAGCACAAACAAAACAAAACAGATCTGATGAATTTAAGCACTTTCGATTCATATTTTGATTTGAAATTAAACGTATATAAGTTAATTCAAATACTTTTCACAAATATAATCACCGATTCTATAACAGTTCCGTTTTGCAATTAGACCGTATAAAAGTTCATTAACACACTTTTCACAAATTTTCACAATTCATTGATATTTTCGTTTCGAAACAAATTGCAACTTGGCTTATCGAGCTCTAGATTTTAACTGAATACTTCTTTTCTTCTAAAGGTGCCATTACACGGTTTGTAGGATCTACAAACGTTTGTAGATCTACAAACACCTACAAATTGTGTTCGCATCGCAGATGTTTGTAGCACGTTTGCAGGTAGGAAATTTCGTTATCAGACGATTTGTAGATTTCAGGTAGTGCGCGCATCTACAAATCCTTCTACAAACGATTTTTGGCATTCTTATCTACAAATGTTTGTAGCTAATAATTATAGCCATCAGACGATTAGTATATTAGTATACAAAGATGTTCAGTTGAAAATCAGGTATCGTCGGGTTTTAAAAAGGAAAAACTTTTTTCCATCAAGGGTTCAGTTGTCGGTGATAAAGTTAGTTTGGTGCTGTTCTGTCTCGTGATAGATTTTTACGAGTGTTTAGAGTTAAAGTTGGTAAGTGTAGTGTATAAAATTTATTTAGTGGATTGAATTGTTTAGCTTGGTTTTTGTTTTCATTTCCAGACTAAATGGATGCTTTGAATACCACCATTGGCGCAGATTTGGAGGTGACCATGTCACCAACAGCAAAACCTGCTGAAACACGTGTTCATGGGAAACGAAAATCATCATACACAAAAAAAGTTGAAGGGGATTGGACGGATGAAGAATCTGTGAAATTAATCCAGCTAATCCAGCAACAGTCTATAATTTGGGATAATGGGTGCGCCGAATACAAGCTACCCAAAGAAGACGTCTGGAAGGAAATTGCTGCGAGTTTGAATGGCAAGAGTGTCAACAATTGCAAGGGTAAGTGGAACAACTTGCGCACTGGATTCAGGACCAACCTTGCGAAATATCGAGCGCGGAAGTCTGGTCAAGGAACTGACGAAAAAATTCCAATTGTGTGGAAGTTTTTTAAGGACATGATGTTCTTGGAGGCGCATAGTCTTCGCCAATCAACTCTGTCGACCACATCTATGCCAATGGTAATATTTTTTCTGGTAATATTTCAATATAATGATCATTGATAATATTATTTTACAGACCACCACCCACAGCGAAGAAAACATATTTGAAGACTTAAATCAGATAATTTAAATGTCTACAAACAGTGGTAGTTTGTACATGTCAAAATTCATGCATCTACGAACTACAGATTGGTCTACAAATGTTTAAAATCTACAAATTCAAAATTCGTTTTCCTATCACACGAGTCGCATTTTCCACCTACAAACATTTGTAGACAAGCATCTACGAACCGTCAACAAACTCTTTCTACAAATGTTTGTAGCTAAAAAATTTTGACATTACACGATTTGTAGACAATTTGTAGCGAAAAAACTCGATGAACCTACAAACATTTGTAGATGCTACAAACCGTGTAATGGCACCTTAAGCAAACCCTTTCCTCATCCTTTTTTTACTTAGCTACCTGCATACCTATTTTTTCATTTCCCTTTATCTAATGCTACTTTGTCACAACACAATTTTATTATGAAAAAACATGGGAAATACCCAAAATACTGAAACAATGAACATATTAAATCTAGGTAATGAAGAAAAATATTTCCTAGGAAGGAAACATAATCTAATCCTTTGAACTGTGTGTGTGATCGCTAGAAAATAGCGCCCAGGCAATACGGAGTACTTAACAAATAGCAAAACTGGAATTTTGACCATTTTTTGATAGATATGGTAAATTTATGCTTGGAGATGATTTTTGTGCTTGGAGATGATTTTTGGGCCCCTGCACGGCGGCGAATGTGAAGAATGTGAAGAAATTAATCCTAGAAAACGTTTTTGAAATTTGATGGGGCGCGAATCTCATCAGCACAATGCAAAAGCAAAAATTCAAAGGAAATGCTCTAAAAGAGCCAATTGGATCATTTAGAGGGAATGGGGAAAAATTTATCAAAATAGCCCCAATTTCCTTCTAAAATACCTTCATTTGAAGCAATTTTAGCTGAGGAAGATTTTAAAATAAAAAAAAAATCCAATGATCTACTCAAAAGACCACTTTTTGTGAAGAAATTGCAAGTTTTTTGAGGTATTTTTAGTGATTTTTGGGGGGTTTGCTTTTGTTTTTGTTCTACGAAATTTTTTATTTTTGGATGGTTGGTAAAATTTTTTTATGAATAAAATTGTTAAGATGTTAAGCAAACTTTGTTCGTAAATTTTTTTGCCATAACGGTTTTTTTTATTATAAATTTTGCTGTTCTTCGGGGTGTCCACATATTTTTTTTATCAAGTGTAATTACACAAAAACTCGATGGTTCCGAAAGTTTTTATTATTTTTCTGATGATACATACACATGATAGATACCGAAAAAATACATTTCGTTCTTCGGCAAAAAGTCATGTTGCACAGTGTTATTTGCGAAATTGCCGATATGCATTACGCTACTCGTAGCTTGAGATTCTAATGTCTCAATCTCTTGCGCTAATGATACTGCCTCAGCAAAAGTTTTGGGCCTAGCTGAAAATATTGTGCCTTTCAGCTGGTCAGTAAGTCCACTTTTAAAGATAGTGAGTGCATAAGTATCGTTCATTTGCGCGATAACTTTCTTTTCTGGTTCCGTAGCCTGATTACCTAGCCCTTGTACCTGTAATTGATTGAGCTCATCAACCAAAGATAAAATTTTATCTTTATATGTAGTAACAGATGATCGGTTCTGACACATGTTACTGAGCATAGAATGAATCTGTGGTACTGTTTTATTGTTTCTAATCCTGCTAGATAATTCATTTTTTAAAGATTCGAAAGTGCTGATTGAGGTGTTAATCAAAGATAATCTCACATTCGCGGTAAGCTTAACTTTAGTGACGAAATCTATGAGTTGCGTTTTTCCTGAAGCGGTTAATGTGGAATTTAGTAATTCTACTATTTTCAAAAAGGATTCTAATTCCTTATACTTTCCCTCGAAAGTAGGAATTATTTTTATGGCAGTCTCTAGACTAAACTCAGACATCTTGGCTTTGTCTTCTCGTACTTGTAAACTAGTCTCTAATTCTTCGGTGATGTCGCACTCTTGTTGGACGTCTTCCGCAGAATATCCTTGTTTGCCAAGCTGTAGCCAGATTTCTCCCTCCAATATCGCTGATACCGCTTTGAACTTTAATTTGATATCTAAAACCTCAGAGCTTTCGTCATTAAAATTGCTGATTGTTTTCATAACTTTTTCTTTACGCGCCTGTAAATCGTTCAATTTTTCTTTTAATGTTTCAAACTTATATAAATTCTTCGAACTTTTTCTTAAATTTCTCAAAACTTGCTCGTTTTCTAAGATCAAACCTCCTAAAGTGTCCATACATAATTATTGTATGACTGGAATTTTATAAAAGGGAACCGTACATTCATGAATAAAAGTTTTAAAATTCATGTATCAAAACATATATATTGTTTTTATTATTTCTACACATCTATACTCCTATTTAGTCTTTTAGCTACATACTCCTTATTCTTTTTATTATAAACATAAAATATTCCTAATACTATGCAAAAAATTGCTGCTGTTGTCAAAGACTGTTGATACTCCTGTATCACCGTTACCTCCTCTGTCGAGCAATTATTTCCCATCTTCTTTGAGTTCCCGTAGTCTCTTCTGAAAGTACTCCTTCTGCTGCCCAAAAGCAATTCGTATTAGTCTGTGTAATTCCGCTCGTTCGCGTTTTAATTTCGTTTTTCTGCCTCCACGTGGCCGTCTTGGTTTGGAGATGGTGTCTAAAATATCCTCTTCAGCCTTCCTTTTGGTGAATTCTTCAATTTTCCTAGGTCTGGGTCCAGGTGTAATTATTGATGCTGGTTGATAGTAGGATGGTGTAGTTGACACCGGCTCAGCGACGTATTCTTCTCGTTCTACCTGTTCTTCTTCTTCGCAGCTGCCTGAATCGGAACAGTCGAGTTCACGGTCACGGCCTTACCGGTCACGGTCGATTATGCTCGCGAGTCGTATCGGTGGCGGATGGAAGTTTATGTTAATTTATAGACGCGGACACGCTTACGGTATAGAGACGAAGATTTGTTGTAAGCAATGGAATCGTAGGCTTAGTAATAATGTAGGTCATAGTGCAGGATTACAAATTGTATCGAGTCGTAGATTAGGCTTCGAGTCTCAGCGAACCCTGACAAGAACGGCCAATATCAGAACCAAGGCGCGCACTCGCCAGGACCCGGTATTCCTCGAAGCTGATATTGGGGCCGAGGTATCTCCCATGTCAGTCGTGATATAACAAAAAAAGGAAAAGGAAAATCGTCATAGTACTCACCCGACAGACGTCGAAATCGATATTACCATCATCGAAAGGTGATGCACCGAGGTCCGATCCGAGAAGGCAAAAATTAGCAGTGGTCGTGTTCCTAACTTGCCGGGCCAGTGAAATTGGCGCGAAATGGATGGAAAATCGATAATGGCCACGAGATTCGGGCCATTCGGGTCCGCCTACTTCCCGACAGTATCGACTGCAATGTCGAAACTTATAAAATCACTTCTTCATCTTTGCCTGCAAGAAAAATCACCAATGCCATCGTTCGTCGCCGCATCGTCGTGGATGACCGCCAACAGTATATTTGGAAAAGAATCGTCATTGGTGCCATCGTCGTCTTCATCGACTGATAATCACACGAACAATAATTATGCAACAAATCGACTTGCGGTTGGATCTGCAGCGATAAATTTGAATGTTCGAAAGGCGCGTGTGTCATCATCATCAGGAGCAGCAGCATCTATGTCGTCGTCAGCATCGTCATCATCAACATCATCTACAAATATCGAACATAATAACTGTTGCGATAACAATAATATGATGAAACGGCCGATTAATACTAGGAAGGAAATTAATATCCGTTTTGTGGCCTTGTGCCCGGGGAGTACAATGCAGTGGATAGACGTCTCGAAGAAATCTAGGAAAAAGAATCCCAGGCTGATCATTCACTGTGGCATGAACGGCAATACAAGGTGTATCTAGCTCGAGAAACTGACCTGTCACAACAAATTCTGCCGGCCCGATTATTCGGGCAAGATTCCTGAGCATCCTCCAATCTGTTTGGGAAACTCTGGTTCGTGCTGAGTTTGTATTTCAACCTAAATTGGTGAACTATCGATCACTCGAAAACTAGGCCGTGTCTTGGCGAAAGAAAAACATGATCTTGACAGTTCATGTGTCAATTGCAACTTGGCGGAACGCCAGAGGAACGGACCGCGTTCCGGGATGTACCAAGGCGTTGCCATGCATGTGTCTCGGAAGATCGAGCGCAATGCCAGGTGCAATGACCGAATGCACTTGGGCTGCACATGCACATCACGGCAATGCACATTAAGAACGTTAGTACAATCGAACTGTGGGAGAAAATACGGTTTTCCCCGAAATTCCGCAAGCTAGTGCAACAAGTGGGATCGAAGGTGGCCTGCGAGCTGGACAGGCGATGGAGGAGTTCTTTTTAAATCTACCCCGGTAAGGAACAGTCGAGTTGGCGGAGCGTGTCGGTGAAATCTACTTCGACGAATCCTTTTTTTCATTCCATCTACACGTCGAGACGGCGTTTGGCGGATCGAAGAAGAATAGTGATCGAGAGCGGACTGCGGAAAAGGGTTGTGAAAAAGGAAACGAAAACCGGGCAAGAACGAGTATTTTAAATAATCGAAGCTACAGAGCGATAAGGGTTGTGAAAAAGGAAACGAAAACCGGACAAGAACGAATATTTTAAATAATCGAAGCTGCAGAGCGATAAGGGTTGTGAAAAGAAAGCGAAGACCGGACAAGAACGAGTATTTTAAATAATCGGAGCTACAGAGCGAAAAGGGTGTAGAAGAAGAAATCGAGTGCCCCGAAGGGGTTAGTGTGGAGTTACGGACGAAGTGAAATTGAAACAGGCGAACCGTGGCGCGTACACCGAGGGAAGTTCTTAAATTGTAAGTAGGTTAAGTTATTATTTTCTTTTCTTAATATCGCAATTTGCAAAAAAGGGAAATTTGTAAATGTTACACATGAAGAAAATCAGTAGAGTTGTTAAAGTCTAACTTTCGCGGCGCCATTTTAGGATAGTGCGTAAGTGCCGA
Source organism: Nemotelus pantherinus (assembly GCA_963978885.1). Classification (NCBI taxonomy): domain Eukaryota; kingdom Metazoa; phylum Arthropoda; class Insecta; order Diptera; family Stratiomyidae; genus Nemotelus; species Nemotelus pantherinus. The sequence goes on along the minus strand of OZ022266.1, from coordinate 87,089,170 downwards.
TATTGTGAATCTAAAAACCTTCGTTATTAAATGGTTGTGTAAAATTTTTTGGAAACCGTCAGCGTGCATTTTTTTGCACTCTACATTAAGCGCGAAACCGTCGCATTTTCTCGCTTCCGAGCGTCGGCAAGCGTAATTTCGGGGTTGTGAAGTGAGTGGCGCCCGACCCACCCCCATCTCCGGTGAGCATAGGCCTCCGAAATTATCGACTTGGGGTTCAAGAAAGTTAAACGCTTGATAAATACCACCGTAGAAGAATAACGGTAACAAATTGGCGCCCAACGTGGGGCAAACGGTACTAACGGTGGAAAAAAACGGTACGCGTGAAAATTTTACGAGCCAAGTCCCAAATTGTGGGAAGGCTGTTAGGTGCATAATTTTGAATCTAAAAAGATCCGTAAAGCGTATTTGGAAACAAATCATACTCGAATATCGGTTAACTGGTCACTTTTTGAGCACACAATTAAATCGTCGGTCGGGTTAAATATTGAGTTGATTGTGTTTGGATATAGATTGGATCATTATCGCATTTATGATTTGCATGAAAATTATTTATTTTTTTATATGGCATTTTGAACTACTGGAATTCTGGATTCATTTGAGTGTTGTGAGTGCAAGTGAATAATATTGAATTTTGAGTGTGTGGAAGTGTGTCTGGTTTCTTAGGTTAAGAGGCACAGATTTTCAGGTGGATTTTGGTTTTCTTTAGCGAACAGATAGTTGGGAAAGAGTTTACATTATATTGTAGCTCAGTATTGGCCTTAGGATCCACCCTTATTGAGTTAGACAGGGTGTTAAATAGTATTTTAGCCGGGGTTAGTTGCGTAGAACGATAGTGGACCGTGGACCGCCTGAGCAAGGATGAGCTCATATACGAACTCGCCATCCGAGGTTTTGCCGCAGATACGGTGGACAATATGCGCAAGTCGCTGCGGGCAACGTTGAAAGCAGAATTAGAATTGGACACTTCGTATGTCCAAACAGAGTACCCGTTCGACTACGACACGGACTACGCCGAGCTGACCGCGAAGGCAGTGGAGATAGAGGAACTGGTGGCCAGAGTTTCGGGAGATAGGACGTCGTCGGAATTCATCAAGGTTAAGGTGAAGGTTGAATTTGGATTCCGTAGTTTGGCAAATTTACAGGCGGTTACTAAAGAACAAAGGAAAGCTGCAAAAAGTCTTCGGAATTGGTTGATTCTGGCGATGGGCTCGTTGATGGAAAGAGTTGATGGTGTCAGCGACGACGAAGAAGACGAAGATCTAATGAAGATCCAGGTACATCCGTTTCGCAATCGGTTAAGGGCGCTAGTTTGGCAGAGGTTGCCAAGTGGGGGCTCAAATTCAGCGGAGATTCATCCGGATCAGTGAACGCCTTCTTGGAGCGCGTCGAGGAGCTGCGTCAGGCAAGGGGACTTAGTAAGCCACAGCTTTTTAGGGCAGCGGTCGACCTTTTTGATTCTCGGGCCTTGATCTGGTTTAGGGCCAACCGAAACATTGTCGGATGCTGGGACGAGTTGGTGGAGGAATTAAAAGCAGAGTTTTTACCCTCAGATTACGATGACCGCCTCTGGGAGGAGATCCGGAAGCGAACTCAAGGGGAGAATGAGTCAATGGGGGTGTACGTTGCGATAATGGAGCGCCTTTTTAGTAGATTGAGGAAAGGTTGCTCGGAGGAGGACAAGATGCGGACATTAAGAAGGAACATAGCGCCTTTCTATCAGCAACAGCTGAGTCTGAAGCAAGTGCCATCTATCTCTGAACTCGTGAAGATGGGACGCACTTTGGATGCCACCAGGGCTTCAGTGGCAGCATTTATACCGCCCACCACGCGAAACAGACGATGCTTGGAGCCAGACTTGGCGTACGTGGGAACGGAAAGCACTGAGCGAGTCGCTGCGATGTCAAATGCAGGCCGGATCCCATGTTGGAATTGTAAGCGAGACGGGCATATGTCGAGAGAGTGCCCGGAGCCACGGCGGTGTTTTGGGTGCGGTCGCCAGGGGGTAATGAGGTCGGCATGCCCAACTTGTCGGGCGAGGGCTACCGGTGGGGAATCTCGACTCCGATCAAACCAACAGGCTTCGGGAAACGAGCAGCGTGCTTCCTAAGCGGCCAGGCAAGCGCGGGGATCAGGCCGCAACAGAGGACACAACGGCCAGTCGTGGATTACGCTCTTATGGAGAGTAGTAGTGATAGTCGTCCGCACATACAGGTGGATATTGAGGACGTAACTATGGGGGGGCTGCTAGACTCAGGGGCGAGCCGTACGATACTAGGAGGGAAAGGCTGGTCTCGTTTGGCGGATAAAAGCTTGGTGCTGGGTCATGAGCAGATTGAGGAGGTGCGATTAGCCAACGGCGTAGCCTGTGCGGTGTCTGGGGTAGTACGCTTGAAGTATACCTTAAACGGCCGAAAACATGACATAGACACATTAGTCATCCCGTCAGTTCCCCAAGAGGTGATTTTGGGGATCGATTTCTGGCAAAGATTTGTAGTATAGTAGTATTGGATATGAAGGGTCAGCAGTGGCATTCTTTGGCTGCGACGACGGCAGTTGCCAGAGGGGCTCTGCGAGACCGGTCACACTTGTCGGAGCAAGAAAAGTGCGAGCTGTCAGATCTGCTGGAGCAACAGTTGACCTTGATGGGAGATGGATTAGGTTGTGCGACGGCGGTTGAGCATACCATCAAGACCAGTGCCACTCCGATCAAACAGAGATACTATCCTGTTTCAGCGGCAGTACAACGTCAGATTAACACCGAGCTAGACGAAATGCTGAAGTTAGGAGTGGTTGAGCCTTCCTCTAGCCCTTGGTCGTCGCCTATTCTCCTGGTGCGTAAAAAAGATGGGTCCTACCGTTTCTGTGTAGATTTCAGAAAGGTGAATGCGGTGTCCGAGAAGGATGCGTATCCTCTACCATATATTTCCGCCACTCTAGACAAACTACGGAACGCTAAATACCTATCCACGTTAGACGTGAAATCAGCCTACTGGCAGGTACCAATGGCGGAGGGGTCGCGACAGTACACAGCCTTCACAGTACCGGGACGGGGGCTTTTTCATTTCCTGAGGATGCCGTTCGGGCTACACAATTCGGGTGCGACGTGGCAACGACTAATCGACACCGTACTTGGTCCTTCTTTGGAACCATTCGTCTTCACCTACCTTGATGATATTAACGTGGTGACAGAGTCTTTCGAGCAACATATGGAGGTTCTCCGGGAAGTTTTCGAGCGACTGAGAGTCGCAGGTTTGAGGGTTTCGAAAGAGAAGTGTCAGTTTTGTAGAGCGCAACTCAAGTACTTGGGATACCTGGTGGATGAGGAGGGTCTTAGGGTAGACCCCGAGAAGGTTCAAGCGGTGAACGAGTTCCATCGCCCAACTTCTGTAAGGCAAGTTCGTCAACTTCTCGGAATGGTATCGTGGTACCGTCAATTCATTCCCAGTCATGCGACAATGGTAGCTCCCTTAAGCGATCTCTTGAAGAAGGGTCGAAAATTTTTATGGTCTGAGGAGTGCGAACAGGCTTTCGTGATGTGCAAGCGTAAGCTCACATCAGCGCCTGTACTAGCCTGTCCAGATTTCGACCTCCCATTTAAAGTCCAGACGGATGCCTCGGATGTGGGCATAGGCGCAGTACTCAGCCAGGCGCACCCGGATGGTGAGAAGGTTATCTGTTACCTCAGCAGGGCGCTTTCCAAACAGGAAAGAAGGTATTCAGTTACCGAAAGGGAGTGCTTGGGGGTACTATGGGCAGTGGAGAAACTACGGCCTTATATAGAAGGAACAAGATTCGTGGTAATTACGGACCATCATTCCCTGGTCTGGCTGAATAGCCTTAAGGACCCTACGGGCAGATTGGCTAGATGGGCAGTGAGATTACAACAATTCGACTTTGAGGTAATCCATCGCAAGAGGAAAGACCATCTAGTGCCCGATGCACTCTCGAGGGCTGTCGCAAACCTAGGCTGCGTCTCTGTCGCACAGATGACGGATGAGTGGTACCAAAACATGATGAGGAAGGTGCAGAAGGACCCCGGCAAATACCCGAAATGGAAGGTGGTGGAAAACATGTTGTGGCAGTGGGTAAAAGGCCGGTATTCTGAGCTCCAAGACAACCAGTGGAAAAAAGTAGTTCCAAAATACGAGCGGCCAAAGGCGTTGGTCCAGTGCCATGACGAACCTACTGCGGGGCACATGGGGGTTCAGAAAACCTTTGACCGATTGGCACAAGAGGTCTATTGGCCAAAGATGATGGCGGATGTGAGGAACTATGTCCGGAGGTGTAAGGTTTGCCAGGCGGTAAAGGTAGATCGAAAGCTTCCCAGTGGACTGATGGTGTCAAGGAGTCGAGAGGCTACTTCCCCCTGGGAGATGATATGTGTGGACCTCGTGGGGCCTCTACCACGATCCCTGCGGGGACACTCCTATATTTTGACCGTAGTAGATTATGCGACCAAGATGCCTTTGTTATTTCCCCTAAGGAAAGCAACCGGAACGGCCGCGGTACGCTTACTGGAAGAAAACGTTCTATTTTTGTTCGGAGTACCACGGATAATTGTGTGCGATAACGGCGTGCAATTCCGCTCCAGAGAATTCGTACAGATGGCCGAAGCGCATGGGGTTACGTTGAGGTTTACCGCGTTATATCACCCTCAGGCGAATCCGGCGGAACGAGTGAACCAGAATGTCAAACGTCTACTCCGAACGTATGCATCCGAGAATCATCGAGAATGGGACGGGGATTTATCGAAGATTGGTTGTGCGTTGAGAACCTCAACGCACGAAGACATGAAGGTTACTCCGTACTTTTTAAATTTCGGGCGAGAAATGACCATTCATCCCGAGAGTTACCAAGGCCCGGAGGTACAAGGAAGGAGAGATGGACAGGATGAGGGAATTGAAAAGGCGAAACGGCTACAAAAGGTCCGCGAAGAAGTCCGCGAACGGTTGAAGTCAGCTGCTCAGGAATCAAAATCACGTTATGACCTGCGGCACCGGGATGAGCAGTTTTTACCGAAGGATTTGGTATGGCGTCGAAATTTCGTTCTGTCAGACGCCGCAAAGTATTTCTCCGCCAAACTGGCTCCCGAATATGTAGGGCCGTTCTCCGTGAAGAGAAGGGTGTCCGGTTGGACATACGAACTGGAAGATTCCAGCGGGAAAGCTGTGGGAGTGTGGCACGCTAAGGACCTCAAGAGGTATGTGGGATAAGGCAACGTAGGCAGTGTCATAAATTTGCCACAGGGGTATTAATAACAAGAGAATTACCAGTGAATTTCAGATTTGTGGCGCTCTTATACTAGATAATGGTGGTGGGACTAGAGGATAAGATGGTGTAAAATTAATGGTGGCGGGTTAAAATCCATAATCATTTGTGTTACAAATATCGAACTGGCTAGAAGTGGTGGCGGGGCTAAGCAAATAGATTGGTAGCATAGATTAGATGTTGTAAGCTAGAATTTGCCTAAGTCGGTGGTGGTAGATATTAAGTTGAGGAATTACTTAGAATTAAGTTCAGGTTAAGCTTAGGGTATTAGTAAGTTTCAAAGGATTAGTATGGATATTGATTATTGATCATGTTGATAAAGTAAGATTACCAAATATTCTCTCTGGGCGTATTCAGGGCCTTCCTTCGAGATCTACTATTTTTTTTGTTATTGTATTGCGGTGGGGCTCTCACCGTTCGTCATTTTGGTAGTTGGTGTCCGTTTAATAGAACTAAAAAGAAACGAGGTCGAATGGCATTAGAATTTTTCATATTAAAGCAAAAAGTACAGACACCAGCTATCAAGTTATGGCACGACACTTGTAAACATGCAGGTGGATTTTGTTGAGAAGTTATAAGGAGATCGCATGCATTGAACCACAGTATGAATGGAAAACAAAAAAAAAACGGATGTGGTAGTAGTTAGTAAGTAAGAATAGGAAATCCAGAGTTCAAATGTGCCATATACGGGTATGATTTGGCAAAACGGTTAAATAATTAAAAAAAAAAAAAAAATAAAATAAAATCAGTAACTGAAGAATTGAACGAAATAGATTGCCGTCATATAATACAGAACGGTCTGGAAATTACAACGCGAATCGGAAACGTTTGATTGTAACAAGTCGGAAGACTGACGAGGATTCCCACGGAATCCTCTGAAGAGAGGGGTGTCACGGTCGATAATGCTCGCGAGTCGTATCGGTGGCGGATGGAAGTTCATGTTAATTTATAGACGCGGACACGCTTACGGTATAGAGACGAAGGTTTGTTGTAAGCAATGGAATCGTAGGCTAAGTAATAATGTAGGTCATAGTGCAGAATTACAAATTGTATTGAGTCGTAGATTAGGCTTCGAGTCTCAGCGAACCCTGACAAGAACGGCCAATATCAGAACCAAGGCGCGCACTCGCCAGGACCCGGTATTCCTCGAAGCTGATAGTGGGGCCGAGGTATCTCCCATGTCAGTCGTGATATAACAAAAAAAGGAAAAGGAAAATCGTCATAGTACTCACCCGACAGACGTCGAAATCGATATTACCATCATCGAAAGGTGATGCACCGAGGTCCGATCCGAGAAGGCAAAAATTAGCAGTGGTCGTGTTCCTAACTTGCCGGGCCAGTGAAATTGGCGCGAAATGGATGGAAAATCGATAATGACCACGAGATTCGGGCCATTCGGGTCCGCCTACTTCCCGACAGTATCGACTGCAATGTCGAAACTTATAAAATCACTTCTTCATCTTTGCCTGCAAGAAAAATCACCAATGCCATCGTTCGTCGCCGCATCGTCGTGGATGACCGCCAACAGTATATTTGGAAAAGAATCGTCATTGGTGCCATCGTCGTCTTCATCGACTGATAATCACACGAACAATAATTATGCAACAAATCGACTTGCGGTTGGATCTGCAGCGATAAATTTGAATGTTCGAAAGGCGCGTGTGTCATCATCATCAGGAGCAGCAGCATCTATGTCGTCGTCAGCATCGTCATCATCAACATCATCTACAAATATCGAACATAATAACTGTTGCGATAACAATAATATGATGAAACGGCCGATTAATACTAGGAAGGAAATTAATATCCGTTTTGTGGCCTTGTGCCCGGGGAGTACAATGCAGTGGATAGACGTCTCGAAGAAATCTAGGAAAAAGAATCCCAGGCTGATCATTCACTGTGGCATGAACGGCAATACAAGGTGTATCTAGCTCGAGAAACTGACCTGTCACAACAAATTCTGCCGGCCCGATTATTCGGGCAAGATTCCTGAGCATCCTCCAATCTGTTTGGGAAACTCTGGTTCGTGCTGAGTTTGTATTTCAACCTAAATTGGTGAACTATCGATCACTCGAAAACTAGGCCGTGTCTTGGCGAAAGAAAAACATGATCTTGACAGTTCATGTGTCAACTGCAACTTGGCGGAACGCCAGAGGAACGGACCGCGTTCCGGGATGTACCAAGGCGTTGCCATGCATGTGTCTCGGAAGATCGAGCGCAATGCCAGGTGCAATGACCGAATGCACTTGGGCTGCACATGCACATCACGGCAATGCACATTAAGAACGTTAGTACAATCGAACTGTGGGAGAAAATACGGTTTTCCCCGAAATTCCGCAAGCTAGTGCAACAAGTGGGATCGAAGGTGGCCTGCGAGCTGGACAGGCGATGGAGGAGTTCTTTTTAAATCTACCCCGGTAAGGAACAGTCGAGTTGGCGGAGCGTGTCGGTGAAATCTACTTCGACGAATCCTTTTTTTCATTCCATGTACACGTCGAGACGGCGTTTGGCGGATCGAAGAAGAATAGTGATCGAGAGCGGACTGCGGAAAAGGGTTGTGAAAAAGGAAACGAAAACCGGGCAAGAACGAGTATTTTAAATAATCGAAGCTACAGAGCGATAAGGGTTGTGAAAAAAGAAACGAAAACCGGACAAGAACGAATATTTTAAATAATCGAAGCTGCAGAGCGATAAGGGTTGTGAAAAGAAAGCGAAGACCGGAAAAGAACGAGTATTTTAAATAATCGGAGCTACAGAGCGAAAAGGGTGTAGAAGAAGAAATCGAGTGCCCCGAAGGGGTTAGTGTGGAGTTACGGACGAAGTGAAATTGAAACAGGTGAACCGTGGCGCGAACACCGAGGCAAGTTCTTAAATTGTAAGTAGGTTAAGTTATTATTTTCTTTTCTTAATATCGCAATTTGCAAAAAAGGGAAATTTGTAAATGTTACACATGGAGAAAATCAGTAGAGTTGTTAAAGTCTAACTTTCGCGGCGCCGTTTTAGGATAGTGCGTAAGTGCCGATATTGTGAATCTAAAAACCTTCGTTATTAAATGGTTGTGTAAAATTTTTTGGAAACCGTCAGCGTGCATTTTTTTGCACTCTACATTAAGCACGAAACCGTCGCATTTTCTCGCTTCCGAGCGTCGGCAAGCGTAATTTCGGGGTTGTGAAGTGAGTGGCGCCCGACCCACCCCCATCTCCGGTGAGCATAGGCCTCCGAAATTATCGACTTGGGGTTCAAGAAAGTTAAACGCTTGATAAATACCACCGTAGAAGAATAACGGTAACAGTTGATTCCAAAGTTCCGTTTATCAGGATCGCCATGAAATATGCTAGGGTCGTCAGGAAAAATGATTGTTGACGGGCCTTGGGATACTTCTCTTTCTTCCTGCGTTGACGTTGGGTCCTTACTATTGTGGAGGAAAAGTTAGTTTAACCCAACCGTGGAGAATGAAATGAACAGGGATTCAACCTACCACAGCGGCGAGGCCGCAGTTAGTGATGGCACCATGTCTGAGCTAATCTTAGACATTTGCCGTGCTTAATTGTGCTTTGCAAGTATAACCTCGCAAGAGCAGAGATTCAGTAAAAACAACAGTGTTCTGTACGTCTACTCAAATGAATCTATTTTCCAAACATTCTTACAACTCCTTATATACGATTCTTACAAACATTACAAACATAACTTAACCTACTTTATTATCTAAACTCAGCATGCTCTGAAATAAATCATTAACGCATAAATTTCCCATGACACAATATTCTATATGAATCACATGTGTTCTATTTTCTCACGCTACACTTGACCAATATTTCTAGCGCCACTCAATCAACATGTACAAGATTTATCGCCATGTGCGCTCATTCATACTGTAACCAACATACATAATATTTGGGTCGCGTGCCATGGTGACACATAATATCGATCGCAACATGACTCTGCACTGCATTTGAATATACCATATGGCATGGATATTCACGGTCGCTACTCGGAAACCTGATATGGTCAGTTGAGCGCAAGTGTATAGCATTGTACTCGACCTACATGATGCGTGTGGTCTGCTATTACGTAGACAATATTAGTGAACTGCATGGTGTTCTATTTTGATTTATTTGTTTTGATTGCTCTGACTTGATTTATTTCATGCATGTTGATGTTATATCATTACAATATAACGTGACCAGCGTTGCATTTGCGTACTTAGAATTTTGCGCAGACGATATGCAAGGTGATCACATTACATCTTTTCGTTGCATTTCAAATGCTCAAGCGTAAACATTGTTGTGTCTACGAGCAATGCAATGAAGATGAACACAGCGAAGAATGTGCTGAGTACGTTGCATTATTGCAGTTGAACGCATGTTCAATCTAATAACGATTGTTCAATGTTGATATTGAACATTACTCCCTGCGTTGAACGCATGTTCAATCTTAAATTTGATGCAAAATGCCTTTTGATAAGAACATTCTAATCGTATTATTGCTTTTAAGTGAATTTACATTATATGTGACTTTAAACATAACAAATGAGAAATTTTCTTTTAGTATTACAAATTCAACTTGCACCTCACATATATATTTTATTCCACTGTAATTTCGAATGCTGGTTCGCAACGCTGCCTTGGTCGTGGGTTTGGTTTGGATCGGCAAATTGGAAGCTGACCATTGATCTTGTAGGATACCAAGATGATGATGAGAACAATTGCTATCAAAAGTCCGAGGTAGCTGACCGCAAATTGGTGGGTGTCGGTTTGTTTGACTCTATGTGGAAGACTCACCAGTTCCGGTATGTTGAGCTGTGCTTGGATGGCCTTGAGTTCCTTGAGGTGTGTTTGATATACAATGGCTTGGTTTGTATATAAGTGAGTATTTTCCATGTTTTCAAGGTGAGGAAGATGAACTGGTTTTGTATACGAAAGATTCGTACTGCCGGTGTGTGATTGCAGTCCTCTGATTGTGAACCAATCGTGTTTGATGATACAATTAGCTTGTAGGTGCACTATATCAGACCCTTCTAGCATTTGTGAAGAAGCCTAATTTCCACATGCAAAATTGATGTTGATGCCCTCGTTTAAAGCAAAGAGCCAGGTATTTGGACTGGCCGATTTCGCCAAAAAAAAATGATTCGCCAATTTTCTCAGCTTGCATGCGGTTGTCATAGGCATGTTGTTAATTAGGTTAACTTCACAGGTACTGATGTAAGACATCCTTCGATAAAATGGATGAAGTGCTTTGCAAATGTATGTTGATGAATTTGTAACTTTATATGGACTGAGTTCATGGTCATCCATCGTATAGAATTGGTCTCGATGGAGAGTAATGGCAAGAAACTGAGCTGTTGGCTGTATAGCAATTAGAGTGCCATTGACTGAGCTCGGAATGGCCACCACCCGCAAGAGTTCCAAATTGTCAGTGGTGATCAATGGTAAACTGAACTGGAATATGATGTATTTTTCCAACGTGCGTCCCTTGACTTCCATCAGGTGGTAAAGGTAATGAAGGTCATCTGACTTTACGGACAGCTGAATGGTTGCAGGCAAATAGTTTTTGATTGCGATGAGTTCTTAACGCAATCGTGTTGGCGGCAAGATGAGTAAAGGAATTTTTCCTGGACGCGTATGAATAATGACGTCAATCATTGATGATTGCATTCGTTGTACTTCGGACGCCACAAATAGCATCTGAATCGAGACCGACATGAAAGTTTGTAATATGTTTAATTGCTGCTGTTGATGTGGTTGGTTAATCGCTGAATCTCAGTTGTGATGTACTGAATCGATGATTAATGTTCGATTCCTTAACATACTGAGCAAATATTCTTGATTCTCTTGAGTGAAATCCAGGTTTTTCGCAATTTCTTCGCCGTAATCAACATCGAGAAGCCCGAAAAGCGAGTTGGCTGTGTGCCCCACGATATTGAATGCACCACGTTTTGCTCGGTTGTAGTTTGAGTTAGGGCGCAAAAGCTCGTTATCGTCCTTTAGCTCTCCCATAATGTGTTGGCATTGTTCAATTACTGGCTTACATAAGTAGCCTTTGGTCACTCGATTACATAGCTTTGTCATGGTGTCAATGCCGTTCGCTGTGCTTGCAACATCCTTCCAATATGGGTCCAAGTTATAGTATACTATCAGCTTCCATTCATCCCTGGCCAAGTCAACGGTCAAAATGGAAACCAAGTCCTCCACTGAATTGCTGAATTTTAATGGGTGATGCAAAGGAGCAGGGCAGCACTAGAAGCATCAAGAAGAGTGACAATAATGCTGGGCCGCTGACTACTCGTCGTTTTTTGGGAGGAATTTCGTGTTGGTCTTGATGAGATCGTGCCGCTGCTGGTCTTGCAATCTGAGGATCAATCGTACTGGCTGCCATTTGAATCTTATCTAAAAAGGAGTCATCGCCTGTGACCGATTCACCGTCACATGGAAGAGGTGCAAGCTTGTGAATGGGCCGCCGGAGAATTCCTGAAGCTGTCCTTACGTCCACAACACGAACGTAGCCATCCTCGCCGGGATATGTCTTTACAATTCTTCGCAAAGGCCAATCCAGTACTGGCGCGTTATCTTCCTGCACGATGACCATGGTGTCAAGTGTTACATTCGGTGATGGTGTCTTCCATTTACGACGATGTTGCAACTCGCTCAAATACTCTCGGCTCCACCTGCGCTAAAATTCATGTTTTGTGTGCGAAACCAGTTTCCATCTAGTGAGCAAACTTGTTTTGTGACGATCGGCATGCACATCAACAGGAGTTGTGAGAGGTTCGCCGACAAGAAAATGACCCGGCGTTAATACGGTAAGATCATTTGGGCTGTTTGGCATGGGAGTGAGTGGGCGTGAATTCAGGATCGCCTCGATTTCCACGACAACTGTTTTGAGCTCTTCTTAAGTTAGAGATGCTGATGCTAAGTTTTACCGCTGCCTCCCACAAACCTTCAAAGTGTGGAGTTCAGGGCGGTATGACATTAAAGTTGACTCCCTTTGAGACACACATTGACTTGATGGCTTCCTGTAACTAGTTCGTGCGGCTTATTACTGGCGCCCACAAAATTGGTAGCGTTTTCACAGTAGAGTTCCTTGCACTTTCCTCTTCTAGCCATGAACCGTTTAAGTGCCCGGATAAAGGCATCGGTGGTTAGGTCCGACACCAGCTCAAGGTGAACAGCCTTTGTTGAAAAGCAGCAAAAGACGGCGAGGTAGCATTTGTGGGGCCTTTTCCCTCTGATTTTGTAATGAACAGACAAGGGCCTACAGAAGTCAACGCCAGAGTGAACAAAAGGCCTTGCAGGCTGGACTCTAGAAGCTGGCAGATCCCCCATTACTTGCTGCAACATTTGAGGTTTACTTCTGGCACATTGTATGCAAGAGTGTACCACAGATCTGGCCAAGGACTTTGCGTTTAGGGGCCAAAACCATTGTCTGACTTCTGCAAGTAAGGCCGTTATGCCTGCATGAAAGTTTTCGCGATGAATATGTCCCATCAGCAATCTTGTCACTGGATGCGAGTAAAGTATAAGCATTTGATATTTTGCGTCAAACTGCAACGCGGAATTTTTAATCTCCCAGCAACTCTCAAGATACCCTTATCATCTAAAAATGGAGCTAAGCTGCTAATACGGTTTCTTTTATCAACCTGCTTGTGTTTCCGTAGTTGATCGATTTCTTCTTTGAACTCTTGCTTTTGCATCTCTTTGACAATAGCCTGGAGCCCGTCATCTATTTCTTGAGTAGTTAGATGGTTATCTATAATTGTAGTTTGCGGATGCCTTTTAATCTTGGAAATGAACCTTAGGGCATATGCTATTAGCCGTTGCAGCTTTTGAAATGAGTTTTTATGATTAATCTTATCAATGAAACTCCCCTCCTCCTTCACAGTTGCTACTGATAGCAATAAGCTTTTTGCCTCGATGGAGCACTTGCCACTTGGCTGAACTGGTGGAGGCCACAAACACTCATCTCCATCCAAAGTTCTTGGCTCATAAAGCCATAAATAGCATTGTGGTAGTTGTTCGGGGGATATTCCACGCGATATGACATCAGCTGAATTGTCCTAACTTCCTACATGATGCCATTGTTGTGGCGTTGTGGTTTCTCGGATGAACGAGATCCTGTTTGCGACGAAGGTATTGTAATTGGCAGCCTCAGAATGAACCCAGGCAAGTACTATCTGTGAGTCGGTCCGCAGTGTCACCTTTGTAGTTTCGAGCTTTAAATCTGTTGTCACCCTCTCGGCAAGGTCAGCTGCCAATTTAGCTGCGCACAATTCAAGCCTTGGCATCGTTAATTTTTTGATTGGGGTTATTCTTGATTTTGCACAGAGAAGGCGCACGATAGTCTGGGCTCTAGAGGTTGACCGAATATACACGGCAGCTCTGTATGCTTGTTCTGATACATCTGCGAATATGTAAATTTGAATTTTGGTCGTATTTTCAGGCAGAATTACGTGGCGAGGGATCTGAATGCTGTCCAGTTCATTTAGTCTGCTACTAAAAGTCATCCACTATGTGTGGATTTCTTGTGGAACGGCACCATCCCAGTCCAGATGAAGCTGCCGTAGCTGCTACCACATTATTTTTGCTCTTGTGATTACGGGTGCTACAAGCCTCAACGGGTCAAACAGCCGGGCTATTTCTGAGGCCATTATTCTTTTGGTAACCCGCTGCTGGTCAGTGAAGTGGGTTTGGATTCTAAGTTGATCTACTTTAGGAAGCCATGACACTCCTAGAGTTTTGATAGCCTCGTTGTCTCTTTCTGAGAAGCTAAATTGAACCTCTTGTTCAGCTGGTAGAATATTCTGCAGTAGTCTTGGATGGTTTTTACACCACTTGCGCAATTTAAAGCCTGCCTTTTCTAGCATACTTTTGAGTTCGCTCTGAGCGGTGATTGCTTCTGACAGCGTGCTGAAACCTGTTATCATATAGTCAACGTAAAAGTCTCGCTCTAGTACCTTTGATTCTTCTGGATATGCATTTCGTTCGTCAAATGCTAGGCGTTGAAGTAACTTGGTTGCCAAATACGGAGCTGATGGCGTACCATAGGTTACAGTAGAAAGCTGGTAGCATTTGATTGGCTGATTGACATCTCTTCGCCAGAATATCAATTGGAAGTTACGACCACTAGGTCGGATAAGAACTTGTTGATACATGTGTTGTATATCCGCCATGAACACATAGCGTGGTAAGCGAAAACGGAGTAAGATTGTCAACAGCTCACTTTGTACTGTTGGGCCCACAAGTAATATGTCATTTAATGAAATGTTCGCGCTTGTTTTGGCTGAGGCATCAAAGACCACGCGGAGCTTCATGGTACTGCTATCTGGCTTTATTACGCTATGACGGGGCAGAAAATAGTGTGGGGACTTGATGTTCTTAGTGTCCTCTTCTTCCATGTGGCTCATTCGGTAATAGTCTTCCATGAACTGAATGTATTGTTGTCGTAACTTGTCGTCTTTAGCAAGCTTTTTCTCGAGAGCGTAAAATCTACGCAGTGCCATGTCTTTAGAATTTCCCAAGCAATCAGGACTCCTTGCAAATGGCAGTGCGGTCATGAATCGACCACTAGGTAGTCGTTGTATCGTTTCATCGAAATGCCGCTCGTAAGCCTTTTCAGCGGTAGAAAGCGTAGAAGCAATGCTGGTAATTTCTTCAATCTTCCAGAACTTTTCTATCGAATCGCTTAGTTGTTTTTGGGTCACACCTACACCACAGACTGCTTCTGATCTAGTGCTGACGCTAACATTTCCTGAGACAATCCATCCAAACACAGTGTTTTGTAGTGTCGGATGTCCCGATGGTAACCTTATCTGTCCCACTGCTAGGATTTGGTAGAAGAACTCGGCACCAATAAGTACGTCAATGTTTTTTACCATGTGAAATTCTGGATCGGCTAAGATAACATTCCGTGGAATACCCCTAGTCTCAGGGTTTATGGTTTGTGTTGGCTGTGGTGGTACTATTTGGTCTAGTACAAACGCTTCAAAGTGTTCGGAGAAACCAGTGGTTCTTGATTTCAGCTCCAGGTTGACTCGACGCAGTGTGCGTTGGCTGGCACTTCCAATGCCTTGAATATGCATGGCACCAGATCTCACCGCGACTCCCAATTTCTTAATTATTCATTTTAAAATTAGATTCACTTGGGATCCTGAGTCCAAAAGAGCTCGACACTCTACCTCACGCCCATTTTCTGATATCAATATAACCCTGGCCGTGCTCAGGAGTACGTACTAGTTATTACATCGATTGCCCTGTGCTGCAAGTGCGATCGTCTGCTCTGGCTGCTTTAAGTGTGTCGATGAGGGTGCTTTTGGTTGCTTAGTTTTGCAGGTTATCGTCCTTTTGGTCGATACCTCAAGCAAACGAAGCAAATTATTGTGTTTCTTTGCACACTTGCGACATGTTCTACCTTCACAGCTGTTTGATCGATTACTAGATTTCAGGCAATTTAAGCACAAGTTGTTGTTGCGTACAATCTGGATCCTCTCGGCCGGCACGCAGCCCAGGAAAACAAAGCACGCGTAAAGTGGGTGCTCTTTGTGGCACACTACACACAACGCTCCGGAAACTACCGATGCAAGAATTCTTGTTTCCTTTCTTGTTTGCTGCCTTTCGTTGGTGAGCCTGGTCTTCAAGCCAAGCGCCTCCAAGGTTTGAAATCTTGTTTGCAGAAATTTCAAAAAGTGTTTCATACTCTGAAGCCCCTTCGGATCTTCTAGGGACTGTTCATAGAGCAAATGAGTTGATTTGTCCAGATTGTTTGACAAGATGTGTAATAGGATTGGATCCCAGGACTCTATGGACAAGCCGAGATTCTCCAATCCAAGCAGACACGCGCACGTAGTGTCGTGCAGTGCTTTAATGGCGGCCGATGATGTATCGGAGCCCACATTTGATTGAGATACCAGTCGTCTAATCAAGGTAGCAACTAACAAGCGCTTGTTTTCATACCTGTTATGAAGTAGCTCCCAAGCTGTATGATAGTTCTCGTATGACAAAGGAAGGTGTCTCACGAGTTTCTCAGCTTTGCCAGTTAGATTGGTCTTTAAATACCACACCTTCTGGCGTTTCCATAAGTTTTGTACGTGCACTAGCTGCAAATAGATCAGCAAATTGTCGCCATTTTGCATAGTTGCCGTCAAATTTAGATATCGATATCGTTGGAACCTGAACTGGCATCGGCTGTGCGGTGTGTCACCCTACATGTGGTTGACTTGTCGTTCTGCCAATTAATCTTGAAGACAACCCGATGGTCATTTTTTGTACTTTATCCTCGAGATGAAGATACTGTTCGAAATCGTACCCTAATGCTATAGGGTCACTCGAAATTTCCCAAATCTTAAGATTTGTAGCAGCAACTTGAGTCTAGGGCTCTCTGAGAGCTGTCATCGATACCTCATAGTAATGGGTAGGCTGATCATCAGTTGTTCGCTCTAAACTGCTGACCAATCGCTTTAATGACTGTGTAAGAGCTCTCTGTCGTTGAATATTTCGTTCGACTTCTCTACCTTCTGATGTATCTACTGGCATTTTCACCTGAGCTGCTTCGGGAGCTTGAACTGTAGCAATCCCGAAAGCCTTTATAGCGTCCATAAAAATGCGACGATATTTGTTGTGAAGCCGTTTGATCTCCTCGTAATAATCCTTTTCGAAATATTCATGTTCGGGTGGAAGATCACTTGCCTCAAGTTGATCATGCCCTTCTTAGAAGTCATGCCATGCTTCATCAAGTCGTTGTAAACGGACTTCAAAATAAGACCTTGATCTTCTTCGGTCTTCGGAGTCTTTGTTAAAATTGGCTATAATTCGCTGAATATCCGCACCTTTTTGCATCTGCTTCAGAATAATCTCTGCCATGTTGGAACTGCTCAGACACCTCTTGATCTGAAAATCACGTCGGGGTCACCAAAATTTATGTCCACGCTATTTTGCTTAGACTTGTTATGCAATCAATTGGTTAAAGCACCAAGTGATTGCTTGTCACAAGTGTTACCTTCAATTGGTCGAAGCACCAATTTGCTACGCGTTGAAATGAAGCCAATCAATTGGTC
This sequence comes from Nemotelus pantherinus, assembly GCA_963978885.1. Lineage (NCBI taxonomy): Eukaryota > Metazoa > Arthropoda > Insecta > Diptera > Stratiomyidae > Nemotelus > Nemotelus pantherinus. The sequence continues at coordinate 87,071,853 of OZ022266.1, read as the reverse complement.
GAAGCACCAATTCATTGATGGTCCCAACTTGCTACTCTCAATTGGTCGACGCACCAATTGAAAGGCGTTGAAATGAAACCAATCAATTGGTCGAAGCACCAATTGATTGATTGTCCCAACTTGCTCCTTTCAAATGGTGGAAGCACCAATTGAAAGTTTATTCCTTATTATTAGACCTTGACGAACCCCCAAAAAGAACTCTGTGCTATTTCAGTAACTTTATTTTAATAATCCGCACGATTTGATTGTCCATTCAAGACTGGCGATTCCTTCGCTCTGAATCTAACTTAAGTACAAACTTGAATTTTTTGACGAGTAAGCATATCATGCAAATTCCAATGTTTTGGCTATGCACCTTTGCAACCGGTAGCGAAAAATAGACAATGTGAAGATATAACGTGACCAGCGTTGCATTTGCGTACTTAGAATTTTGCGCAGACGATATGCAAGTTGATCACATTACATCTTTTCGTTGCATTTCAAATGCTCAAGCGTAAACATTGTTGTGTCTACGAGCAATGCAATGAAGATGAACACAGCGAAGAATGTGCTGAGTACGTTGCATTATTGCAGTTGTACATTAATAACAATTGTTCAATGTTGATGCAAACCCAACACTCAGATGAGTGAAATTGATATCAGATGAGCGAAATGAAACTCGGATGAGTGCACCCAACGGGTCAGGGATAGATATGCTGTAAACTGTGGGGCTTAAGTGGTGAAAGTGATGGTAGTACTGGTCTTTTTGATTTTGAATTGGTAAGCGTTCGGAGGTGCGTCGGATCGAGGATCGCCAGAATTTAATCTATTTCTTTCGTTTTTGATTTGAATTGTCAATTTGAGTCGTCGTTGGAGGATCGTTTTATAAGATATTCTTCCAAGTGTCTGCTACAGGGGGAAGATAAATCTATGATCAGAGCCAGTGTAGCGAAGACGTAAGCCAAAAAAATTGCGTGGATTGCCAGGAGAGTTGGAGCGGAAGGCACATGACGAAGTGGAGTTCATCGAGTGAAAAGAAGTTGCGAACGTTGCGAAAAAAAACAGCGAGCGGCGAATATACCAGGGCCCCAACTAGGGATCTACCAGGTTCTTATCTTTAGTTATTATTATATTTTCTATATTTTTACGTTTTGAACTAAATAAGTTCTAAACAAATAGTCTATAATTCGTTTGCGAATCAGATTTGGCGCCAGTAGTTATTTAAGGAGATGTCAGCTTCGTTGGATGAAGAATGAATGAAATCACGGAGCCAACACTGTGCAAATGAGGATTAAAAGAGTCAGCTCCGTTGAATGAAGAATGAATGAAATCACGGAGCCAACACTGTGCGAATGATGAATAAAAGAGTCAGCTCTGTTGAATGAAGAATGAATGAAAGCACTGAGCCAGTGCGAACAGAATGTGAATGAAGAACTGTACGAATGATGGATACTGATCGTGTGCGGTTATTGATGGCGACATTTTGTGAGCACACAGTATGCGTTTACGTGCATATATTTTGCTCTGGTTCACGAGTATTTTAGTAGCCAAATGTTGGCTATTAGGCGGCTATGAAGCGCATACTCTAAAACGGGTATACGGAACAGGTTCGTATCGAATATTTTCGTTCTTCAAAAAGTTTTTATGGCAAAAGTAGCTGAAATCGGACAAAATCGGCCAATTTGGGGTTAAGGTGGTTTGGGACATAACGGTCCAAGACCTATTGCCGCGATACAAAAATGTCGGTTTTGTAGGGGACTAAGGGGTTTTTTGGCCATAGTTTGGCAAAAACTGCCTTTAGGACGCTTTCGATGATTGGAAGTGGTCGGGAATACAATAGTGATATTTCAAGGGCAAAAAAATTTTTGATCGGGGAAATTGGGCAAAAACGTTCATCTTTCCAAAATAATTTTTTTTGGACTAGCATGAATTTGAGGACCTTTTTGAGTTGTTTAGGGCAAAATTTCCATACAAGTCTGGGAAAAAGCGGCCTAGTTTCCAAGATACGGCAATATGAAATCTACCGGAAAACCGTCCGGAAAAACTGAAAGTACCACTAAAAGTGCTAAGTAGGAAAAGGTTGAGATCGTTTTAGGGCAAAAGTAGCTGAAATCGGACAAAATCACCCAATTTGGGGTTAAAGTGGTTTGGGACATAGCGGGCCAAGACCTATTGCTGCGATACAAAAATTTCGGTTTTGTATTAGAGTCTGGGGTTTTTTTTGCCATAGTATGGCAAAAATTGCCTTTAGGACGCTTTCGATGATTGGAAGTGGTCGGAGAGTACAATGGCGATATTTTAAGGGCAAAAAATTTTTTTGATAGGTGAAAATGGGCATAAACGTTCATTTTTCCAAAATAATTTTTTTTTAACTAGCATGAATTTGAGGACCTTTTTGAGTTGTTTCGGGAGAAATTTCCATACAAGTCTGGGAAAAAGCGGCCTAGTTTCGAAGATACGGCAAAATGAAATCTGACCGAAAACCGTCCGGAAAAACTTAAAGTAGCAAAATAACGGCAAAATTACAACAAAAACAGAGGCAAATGGAATGCGTAGAGCTTAAATTAAAGCTTGATGCTGTTACCAGGTGGAACTCTACGTAATCTATGCTTGTGCACATTCAAGAAGTAAAAGAGCCACTATTAGCCATCTTAGGTGTCCTGAACTAAAATCTACCAACTCCTTCTTCTGATGAATGGAATATTATGAAAAGAGCCTCTGATATATAGAGCATCTTCAATGAGGCTACTTTAGAAATAAGCAGTGAGAAAACGGTATCGATTTCTAAAATATATATATCACTACACCGACGATTATTAGCTACATTTCAGAACTCTGTCTGAACGAAAATAAAACTGCTGACGCACGCAGTTTTTTAAATGTGATCCAAAGAGAACTTTCAAACAGATTTAAATTATATAAAGAAAATATGTTTTGCCAAGAGAGCGTTGTTTTAGATCCACGATTTAAAAGACTAGCATTTCAAAATGAATCCATGTACAAATTTGCTTGCATACATCTAATTTCGGTACATACAGCACAAAGAACGCAAAATTCGCTATGGCAAAAATTTGATGACAAAGTCAACAGTGTAAGAAGCCAGCAAAACTATGTAGCTGCAGTCATTAACGAAATGGATTAGTATTTACAACATGTAAATATACCCAGACCTGCTGACCATCTCAAATGGTGGAAGGAAAAGAGAGATTTATACCTCAAAATTTTGAGATAGTGGAGCAACGATTGGGTAAAGTGGCCACTTCAGTCCCCTGCGAACGAGTTTTTCACAAAGTGGGTATGCGCTCACTGAAAAGAGATCGTATTTGTCGCCAAAACGAATAACATAAGTGCTATTTTTACACAATAATTAATAATATGGAAAGATTTTCAGATATGATTATTGTTAATCCGATTGCTTTTTAATTTATGGCTAATTTTTAAATTTATGTTATATGCTATATTATATTTTTAAAGCAATGTTATGTTATATTAGATTTAAGTGTATTATTATTATTAAAACAACAAAAAAAATAGCAATTTACTTTATACTTTTGCAACCATAAAAAAGTTGCTTGAAGTGGCTCTTTTGAGTGGCTCTTAAAGAGCAACTCTTTAAAGTGAGTGAGTTTTACTGAGCTGGCTCACTTGTCGCGATTCGCAGAAGTTTTGTTATCACGATCGAACATGGAACATAATTTAAACATATATAAAAAAAAAAAAAGATCTCCATCGTCCTCTAAAAGAGAGAACGATGGAGATTAGGCAGCAAGCACAATTTTCGAGTTAGTTAAGATTGTTAGTTTAGACGTTAGTTTAGATGTTAGATAGTTAAGTCGGTTGTTAGTTTTATAAAAGAAGTTTCAACAAGACAACACGAGTCATCACTGAGCGACACGAACGCAAATGGACATCGATTGAAGACACATGAAAACAATCTGGAACATGAAAACAATCTAGAACATGAAAACAATCTAGAACATGAAAACAATCTAGAACATGAAAACAATCTTGATCAGATACCATGAAAACAGTCATCATCAAGTCACGACAAAACAACCGACAAGGCAGAGCAACGTATGGGTCGAGCCGTCAAGGTCGACGACACCAGACCTAGGCCAACAATTGACCCACATACGATGAATACCGAGCGGATGCCGAATTGCCGATTACTTAGATCAAAGCCTCAGATCGAAAGGCGATGAAAGTAATAGCTGTGGTGGTGATGTAAGGGACCCGAGATGTGGAGGGGAATCGTAATACGCGGAAGGAAACCGAGATCCGGAGGACATTAGCGTACGCGGCAAGAAACATGCACACCCGAAAACTTCGACACGCACAAACCATCGCACTAAAGACACGGCGGACGGGTCCACGGTCGTAAGCTAATATTAGCTAAATTCGAACAAATCGAAGGTTACCGGGAGGATCGCGCACACGTTTTCTCCTGAATAAGAAACTTTGAAACACAAATTAGCCACCTACCTGGAATTTGAGGCCGAAAATCCTGCAGCACCACCCGGATTCAATGTACACAACAACACAAGATTACAAATGTTGACATTCGGAAACGTCAACTGGGAGAAATGTCAGTGGAGATGTTCCAAGTCAGACCGTTCCAAGTGGGGAATGCGTGGTGAATTCGAAACCCAACACTCGGATGAGTGAAATCAAATTCGGGTGAGTGCACTAAGCGGGATTTTGAAAATCCCGCTGCCGCCAGGAAAATTTTCCTGTGGGCAGGATTGATGGAAGAGGGTCTTTTTTGCTGCGAATTGGGTGAGTGGATGGATGTCTCGAGCTGCGGGTGCAGAATCAGTTTGATAATTTATCTTCTTTCGGTTTTTTTACATATTTGGCTGTGAATTGAAAAATATAACCACTGGCGGTAATCCGGAGGATTTGGAAGCGGCAGCAGTAATATCAATTACTCGTTTGTGGTACTGAACGTGAAAAATCTGCGTGGGAAGGTTTCAGTTTTTGTGGACGAAATAGAAATTCGAGATTCGTATCGTCGAGGAGAACCAGTCGAGAAGGACGTTGGAGAAAATTGAATTAATACTTTGGCGCGAGCATCGATCGACAAAAAGGGCCCCATCGCGGGAATAAGAGCATCGCGGCGATCCTGAATAATCAGCAGGTTAGATAGCAAGTAAGAAATAAAAGAAATTTTGTGAATTAGATTTAGTAGAGTTTTAAAGGGAGAAAATAAGGAATTTTGAGAAGATTACCATTTTATGGTAACGCGTTAGAGAATATCGCAGCATTCGTGTCATTTAATTACAATAAAGTGTGTAATCGTGAATTGTGCGGGGTTTGAAATTTTCGATAAAGAATCGGTGTTGTATCTAAGAGGCCGTCATCCTCTTCTCGCTTCAGGGCGACGGTAGCGAGGCAGTGTTTCGGGTTTAGAAGCGAGTGGCGCCCACCCGCGACCCTTTTTCTTCGCGAGCGAGAGCCGCCCGAAAACTGCCGCCCTTGTAAAGGGTTCTAGAGCGCGTTGCGGTCTGTAACGGTGACAAATTGGCGCCCAACGTGGGGCCTATAACGGGAATAGCGGTAAAAACGGTTCGCAACTGTACTCGCGAAAATTTGATGAGCCAAGTCCCAAATTGTGGGAAGGCATTTAGGCGCGAAAATTGATTGTTTAAAGCCATCTTAAAAGCGAATTTTAAAAGTATCTTACGCGAGAACGGTGGTATTATCTTCATTTTGGAGTTCATTTCGAATATTTTTGAATTTTTAAAATTGGAGGGTACTATTTCATAATATCTAAACATACATATATTTTTATTGATATCAGTTTATGATTATATATTTGAATTCTGAATTTTGTGTGTGTGACAGGTTGGGTGAGCAAGAGTTCTGATTGTGCAATAGCAATAGTGGATTTTACAGTGTTTGCGAACGAGAAGTGTGTTTTTGTGTCATATAAGAGTTTCAGGTATAACCACCGAGAAGCCGAGGTATATTCGGCACTAGTAACGGTGTTAACGGTACGCTTGGACAAAAAAGAGGTTTTTTTTTCCCTTTCTTTGTCCTGATCGGGAAGATTCTGTACATTGAAGATAACGTGGTTTAAACTAGTAATCGGGCGAATTGTCACTTTGAAAATATATATTTTGCGAGGCAAATATAGGTGGAATTTTGAATCGGTTATAGGGAGAATTTTTGATGAATTGTTTTCTTAATGAGATGCACTTATGTTAAAATTCTGTGGAGATAATGTATCAATGTATTATTAATTTGAGGGTTTAACAGATTAAAGAGTTGAATTTTATAGTGTGGTCGTTGATGAGGGAGTGGGAAAAAAAAAATTATATATTAGTTGATAAGAGTGTCTGGTACAAACCCCGAAGGGATAGAATATAGTCTGAAGGTTGCGATTTTGGGTGAGGGCATTTTGAGGACCTGTTTTGCGGATTCTTGTTTTATTTTGGTCGATCGAAAAAAGAATCCGGTCCTGATATTCAGCCAGTTGTATATTTTCGTTTTAGAAGATCAAAATGAAAATTTTAGTGGATCGTCTAAGTAAGGACGAGCTCACGTACGAGCTCGCCATCCGTGGCTTTCCGTCGGACACGGTGGAGAATATGCGTAAGACGCTAAGGGCGACACTAAAGGCGGAGTCAGCTCAGGATACGTCCTATGTGGAAGCGGCGTATCCGTTTGATTTCGAAACCGATCTTACTGAATTAACAGCGAAAACGTCGGAAATCGAAGAGCTGATTTCGAAAGTGACAGGTGATAAAACTTCGTCAGATTTCCTTAAAGCTAAAGTAAAGATTGAATTCGGATTCCGTCGACTGAACAAAATACAAGCAGTCACGCCCGAGCAGTTGGATTCTGCGAAGAAGATTAGGAATCGGTTAATCATTGCAATGGGGACCCTAGTGGAGAAGACCGAGGAAAACAGCGAAGGGGAAGCGGAGCTCGATGACGAGCCCCAGACCATGGTTGCGCCGCAGGAGGTGCGGGGGCCCAGTCTAGCCGAAGTGGCAAAATGGGGGCTGAAGTTCAGTGGGGATGCGTCGGGGTCAGTAAACGCTTTCCTTGAGCGGGTAGAAGAACTACGACAAGCAAGGGGTCTTACGAAATCGCAGCTATTTCGGGCAGCTGTGGACCTTTTCGACTCGCGAGCACTGATATGGTTCAGAGCCAATCGAGGGCTAGTCGCGTCTTGGGACGAGCTCGTCGAAGAACTTAAGGCGGAGTTCTTGCCGACGGACTACGAGGACCGTCTATGGGACGAAATTCGAAGGAGAACCCAAGGCGAAAATGAATCTGTCGGTGTGTATGTGGCTGTGATGGAGCGCCTCTTCTCTCGACTCAAACAAAGCTGCTCAGAGGAGAAGAAATTAAGGATTCTTCGTAGGAACATCTCCCCTTTTTACCAGCAGCAACTGAGTTTGAAGACAATATCGACAATAGCCGAACTAGTTAAAATGGGACGTACGCTAGAGGCCACGAGGGCGTCGGTAGCGGCATTCGTGCCACCCAATCCACGATCTAGACGATGTTTGGAACCCGATTTGGCGTATGTTGGTGCCGAATCAACAGATCATGTAGCGGTGTTGTCCGGACGGGGCCGTGTTCAGTGCTGGAATTGCCGAAAGGAAGGTCACGTTTCGAGGGAATGCACTGAGCCGCGACGGTGTTTCGGTTGTGGACGACAAGGGGTATTACGAGCGGCTTGCCCGTCGTGTCGGGTCAGGGCGACGGAGCCGGGAACAGGAACGCAGTCGGGATGGCAAGGTCCGGGAAACGACCGTCGTGCTCGCTAGGCGGCGAATCGAGCACGAGTGCGAGGCCGCAAAAACAATTTCGTCAACCAAACTTAGACTATGCACTGATTCGAAGTGTCCATGACAGTCGTCCGCACTTACGGGTGGAGATTGAGGACATTGTCATGGAAGGATTGTTGGATTCGGGTGCGAGTCGTACAATTGTTGGTGGCAAAGGCTGGTCGCAATTGAGGGAAAAGGGCTTAGTCCTGAGTCGAACCGGGGTGGAAGAAGTACGCTTGGCGAACGGAGTTACTTGTGCAGTTGATGGGGTGGCAAAATTGAAATTTGCTTTGAATGGCAGGGAACACTTGTTGGAAACGCTGATAATACCGGCGATCCCTCATGAGGTAATTCTCGGAATTGATTTCTGGCAGTGTTTTGGAGTCGTCCTGGACATGCAGGGGCAACAATGGACGTCAATTGCATCGACTGAGGTGGCACCAGGCAAAGCGTTGCGGAGCCAGTCTCACTTGTCAGGACAAGAGTCAGAAGTCCTACAAAATTTACTGAAGGAACAATTTGAACTGATGGGCGAGGGTCTAAGATGTGCGAAATTCGTAGAGCACACTATTAAGACCTCAGCTGCTCCGATAAAGCAGAGATATTATCCCGTCTCCCCAGCTGTCCAAAAGCAGATCAACGTAGAGTTGGATGAAATGTTGAGTATGGGAGTGGTCGAGCCCTCGTCGAGCCCGTGGTCGTCCCCGATCTTGTTGGTGCGCAAAAAGGACGGGTCATACAGATTTTGTGTAGATTTTAGGAAAATGAACGCAGTTTCGGAAAAAGACGCCTACCCCCTGCCCTATATCTCCACGACACTGGACAAATTGCGGAACGCCAAGTATCTATCGACACTGGACGTCAAGTCCGCTTATTGGCAGGTGCCAATGGCGGCGGATTCTCGGCAGTATACGGCGTTCACCGTACCAGGGAGGGGTCTGTTTCACTTTCTAAGGATGCCTTTTGGTCTACACAACTCGGGTGCGACGTGGCAACGCCTGATCGACACGGTTCTAGGTCCTGCGCTGGAACCATATGTCTTTACCTATCTCGACGATATCATTGTGGTGACGCAAACGTTCGATCAACACGTAGGAATATTGCGTGAGGTTTTCTGTCGACTGCGGGAGGCAGGCTTACGGGTGGCTAAAGAGAAGTGCCAGTTCTGCAGGACAAAACTTCGGTATCTGGGGTACTTGGTGGACGAAGAGGGCTTACACGTGGATCCTGAGAAGGTTCAGGCGGTCAGTGACTTTCCCCGCCCAACATCGGTGAAGCAGGTCAGGCAGCTTTTAGGCATGGTATCGTGGTACCGAAAGTTTATTCCAGATCACGCAACGATGGTGGCACCACTAAGTGACCTTTTGAAGAAGGGGCGGAAGTTCGAGTGGTCAGACGCGTGTGAGCGGGCGTTCGTGTTGTGTAAAGCGAAATTAACCACAGCGCCGATATTGGCTTGTCCGGATTTTAGCCTTCCATTTAAAATTCAGACTGATGCTTCGGATGTGGGTATTGGGGCTGTTCTGAGCCAAGCGCACCCGACGGGCGAGACAGTAGTGTGTTATCTCAGCCGCGCGTTATCGAAGCACGAAAGAAAGTATTCGACAACCGAAAAAGAGTGTCTAGGAGTGTTATGGGCAATTGAAAAATTACGACCGTACGTGGAGGGCACACATTTTGTTGTTATTACCGACCACCATTCGCTGGTATGGTTAAATAACCTGAAAGACCCTACGGGCAGGCTGGCAAGGTGGGCGGTAAGATTACAACAATTTGATTTCGAAGTAGTGCACCGTAAAGGGAAGGAGCATCTAGTGCCAGATGCTCTCTCTCGAGCTATCGACAAGGTGGACAGCCTATCTACCGCAACGAAACCAGAGCGATGGTACGAGAAAATGGTGGAGGTCGTGCAAAAGAATCCAGAAAAGTACGCAAACTGGAAGGTTGTGGATGGCATCCTGTGGAAGCAAGCAACAAGCATTGGTTTAGATGCGAGAGGCCAGACAGTCTGGAAGAGAGTCGTGCCGAAGGCGGAGAGGGGAGCTATTCTCAAAAGGTGCCATGACGACCCCACAGCAGGTCACATGGGAGTCGATCGAACGTTGTCACGCGTGATGCAAACCTACTATTGGCCGCGAATGAGATCGGATATTCGGCAGTATGTTAAGAAATGCAAGGTGTGTCAGGTATGTAAGGTAGAGAGGAGAGCACCGATTGGATTGATGTCCACTAGGGCGGGCGATGCTAAAGAGCCCTGGGAGATGATCTGCGTCGATCTTGTGGGACCACTGCCTAGGTCAAAACGGGGACATGCTTTTATTTTGACGATAGTGGACTATGTCACGAAGTTCTCTGTTCTACTACCAGTGAGAACCGCGACGGCCTCAAGTGTCTTCCGCCTACTAGAAGAGAATGTCTTTTTAGTTTATGGAGTCCCTAGAGTGGTAGTGTGCGATAATGGGGTACAGTTCCGTGGCAAGCAATTCAAAGGGCCAGTAGAGGCATATGGGGTACAAATTCGGTACACTGCGCTATACCATCCCCAAGCCAATCCGGCTGAAAGGCGCAATCAAGATGTTAAGTGCATGTTACGATGCTATGCATCAGACAATCAACGTTCGTGGGACGACTACCTAGCGAAAATTGCGTGCGCTTTACGGACGTACCAACATGAGGTTACCGGTTTCTCTCCATATTTTTTAAATTTTGGCCGGGAGATGGTCACGTTTCGGGAAGAAACAGAGGCCCCCGGGAGCGGGGATAGGGATTTTTCACCTCTACGAAACGCGAAAGCTCTGGAAGAAGTTCGTCAAGAAGTGGTTCGGAGAATGAAAGTGGTCGCGTCAGCCAGTAAGGGACGCTACGACCTCCGACGAAGAACGGAGAACTTCCAGATAGGCGATAAAGTATGGAGAAGGAACTATGTATTATCGGATGCCAGCAAAAATTTTTCGGCTAAGTTGGCCCCTGCGTATGTTGGTCCTTTCTTGTTGAAGAAGAGGACGTCTGCGTGGACGTACGAATTGGCCGACGCACAGGGTAAAGCGGCAGGGACGTGGCACGCAAAGGATCTTAAGCGATATGTGGGGACTGAACATTAATCAGTCGACTAACGTAAAAAGTATATGGAGTAGAGAATGATAGTTGAATGAAAAGCGCGAATAATATTTGGAGAAAATCGTTAATGCTGATAGTTAGATACTATATTTAGAACTAGCGTCGGTGAAGGGTGTTATATTTAGGGGTTTAATCTAGATAAGTTCAGTACTTGTAGTTGGTAGGATTAGAAGTAAGTTATTTTGCTGGTGGAGGGCTCTCGGGCAGATAGATCTGGTATTAGGTTAGTATTATATTTAGGCATATATTTTAGGGTTAGTGTGTAGTGTTAATGAGTGATCAGAATGTATATGTATACGAAAGTAATACCGATTTCTTGGTGGTGGTGGTCGTTTACTCCTTGTCCTTTATTTTTTTTGCTTCCTTTCCCATTACTTGCGTATTGTTTTTTTTTGCAACTTATTTTCCCTTCCCCTTCTGCGTCCGTTATGGTGGAGGAAATTTGCATGAGACAGTACCGTATCCCAAAAACGAGTTCGAAGAGCATTAGTATTTTAGATAATAAGGGTAAAAGTACCGACACCAGGCAAATCTAAAACATGCAACATATTAACATGTAAGGAAAATTATGATTAGAGTAATAGAGACGTGGATGTAAAGAGTGTGCTAGCATGTTGAGATGAGAATGAGATTGTGGGTTATTGTGTCAGTAATTCAGAATTCAAATAACAGAGAGACGCGTATATTTCATGAACGAAACAGGGCCACGCGAAAAGAGTGGAAACGTGAGACGGACTTCGGGAATTGCGGGTCAAATGAGAATTTTAAATCGCGGTAATTTGGTCGGAAATGGTCGAGTATTTCCATGAAATACTCTGAAGCGAGGGGGGTGTCGCGATTCGCAGAAGTTTTGTTATCACGATCGAACATGGAACATAATTTAAACATATATAAAAAAAAAAAAAGATCTCCATCGTCCTCTAAAAGAGAGAACGATGGAGATTAGGCAGCAAGCACAATTTTCGAGTTAGTTAAGATTGTTAGTTTAGACGTTAGTGTAGATGTTAGATAGTTAAGTCGGTTGTTAGTTTTATAAAAGAAGTTTCAACAAGACAACACGAGTCATCACTGAGCGACACGAACGCAAATGGACATCGATTGAAGACACATGAAAACAATCTGGAACATGAAAACAATCTAGAACATGAAAACAATCTAGAACATGAAAACAATCTAGAACATGAAAACAATCTTGATCAGATACCATGAAAACAGTCATCATCAAGTCACGACAAAACAACCGACAAGGCAGAGCAACGTATGGGTCGAGCCGTCAAGGTCGACGACACCAGACCTAGGCCAACAATTGACCCACATACGATGAATACCGAGCGGATGCCGAATTGCCGATTACTTAGATCAAAGCCTCAGATCGAAAGGCGATGAAAGTAATAGCTGTGGTGGTGATGTAAGGGACCCGAGATGTGGAGGGGAATCGTAATACGCGGAAGGAAACCGAGATCCGGAGGACATTAGCGTACGCGGCAAGAAACATGCACACCCGAAAACTTCGACACGCACAAACCATCGCACTAAAGACACGGCGGACGGGTCCACGGTCGTAAGCTAATATTAGCTAAATTCGAACAAATCGAAGGTTACCGGGAGGATCGCGCACACGTTTTCTCCTGAATAAGAAACTTTGAAACACAAATTAGCCACCTACCTGGAATTTGAGGCCGAAAATCCTGCAGCACCACCCGGATTCAATGTACACAACAACACAAGATTACAAATGTTGACATTCGGAAACGTCAACTGGGAGAAATGTCAGTGGAGATGTTCCAAGTCAGACCGTTCCAAGTGGGGAATGCGTGGTGAATTCGAAACCCAACACTCGGATGAGTGAAATCAAATTCGGGTGAGTGCACTAAGCGGGATTTTGAAAATCCCGCTGCCGCCAGGAAAATTTTCCTGTGGGCAGGATTGATGGAAGAGGGTCTTTTTTGCTGCGAATTGGGTGAGTGGACGGATGTCTCGAGCTGCGGGTGCAGAATCAGTTTGATAATTTATCTTCTTTCGGTTTTTTTACATATTTGGCTGTGAATTGAAAAATATAACCACTGGCGGTAATCCGGAGGATTTGGAAGCGGCAGCAGTAATATCAATTACTCGTTTGTGGTACTGAACGTGAAAAATCTGCGTGGGAAGGTTTCAGTTTTTGTGGACGAAATAGAAATTCGAGATTCGTATCGTCGAGGAGAACCAGTCGAGAAGGACGTTGGAGAAAATTGAATTAATACTTTGGCGCGAGCATCGATCGACAAAAAGGGCCCCATCGCGGGAATAAGAGCATCGCGGCGATCCTGAATAATCAGCAGGTTAGATAGCAAGTAAGAAATAAAAGAAATTTTGTGAATTAGATTTAGTAGAGTTTTAAAGGGAGAAAATAAGGAATTTTGAGAAGATTACCATTTTATGGTAACGCGTTAGAGAATATCGCAGCATTCGTGTCATTTAATTACAATTAAGTGTGTAATCGTGAATTGTGCGGGGTTTGAAATTTTCGATAAAGAATCGGTGTTGTATCTAAGAGGCCGTCATCCTCTTCTCGCTTCAGGGCGACGGTAGCGAGGCAGTGTTTCGGGTTTAGAAGCGAGTGGCGCCCACCCGCGACCCTTTTTCTTCGCGAGCGAGAGCCGCCCGAAAACTGCCGCCCTTGTAAAGGGTTCTAGAGCGCGTTGCGGTCTGTAACGGTGACACACTTCAAAGAGCCATTTTGCCCATCTCTAGCCATCACGCACTATAGTAATTACTCGTTGGAAGCAAGTGCAAGGACTCCAATTGGCAAATCCATACTTTGACCGACCGGGAAAAACCGATTTGTTGCTGGGAGCCGATGTAGTAGCAAAGCTTATGGTGGGACCAGTCAAGAAAACATCAGCAAGCCCAATAGCCCAACAAACACAATTGAGTTGGGTGATTTCTGGACAACTTAATTCGAACGTCATAGATCCTAATATTCACGTGCAAAATTTCAAAGTAGAAATCAATACGAATGAGGAATTGAATGCTCAATTGAGAAAATTTTGGGAAATCGAAGAAGTCCAATCTCAAAGTCTTTCAACGGATGAAGAAGTCGCGTGTGAAACTCACTTTCTCGAAACTTTCACCCGAGACGCCACAGGTCGATTCAAAGTTTGATTGCCATTTAAAGCGTACAATGGGAAACAGGCGCTGGGTAGCTCTCGGGCGATGGTAGTGTCAAGTTTTTTAGAATTGGAGAAACGTTTGAAATCGGAGTGAGACTTAAGCAAAGAATCTGTTGCAAGTAGGCATATGGTACCCACAAATAAGATAACACAACAAACAATGGATGTGATGCTAAATTTCACAACATGCTATTTGCAGTACCCTGCACTATCAAAGGAGAGCAGCTCAACTAGGTGTCGTATCGTTTTTGACGCATCGAAAACAACCACCTCAAGACTAACCATGAATAATGTGTTGATGACAGGACCAGCAATACAAAATTGTATGTTATTATGGGTTGACGATGGTATCGGTATGCCTTTATTGCTGACATTGTGAAAATGTACCGGCAGATTAGAGTACATTCAGAAGACGTAAACTACCAGCGTATTCTGTGGCGGATGAATTCACCCGAAGGCATACAAGACTACTACCTGAGCATAGTCACATTTGGAGTAACGTGTGTACCATTCTTAGCAATAAGCTACCTACGAAAATTAGCAAAGTTGAATCGAGAAAGGAATCAATAAATGAAAGGAAATTTCAGAAGTGTTATCTGGAGGATTTGAACTATGGAAGTGCATTACGAATGAACTGGAAATAATACGAGATGTACCGGTTAGCGATATAGAGATAAAAACGACGTACCACATGAATTTGGATCAAATGTACAAATCCCTAGGCATATATTTTGTTTTAGCATGTAAGATTTTAAAACTAACTGAAGCTTCTTATACGAAGGAAACAGTTTAATAAAGGTATTATAAAAAAAAAAAAAAAATATATTGGAACCCAACATTGAATCAATTTAGCTATAAAATAAGAATACCAAGTCATGCTGCACGGTTAATGAAATGTCAGCTACTCTCTGAGATTGCCCGTATGTACGATCCCTTGGGATAGATTGCTCCTCTTATTTGTCAAAGCTAAGATATTAGTACAATTTCTGTGGCTTCATAGGCTCTCATGGGATGAACCTTTATCCGAAGACATTGAAAAAACATGGATTGATTATCGAACTAAGTTACCTACATTAGAAATTTTACGTAGCCCATGGTGGATTGAATACACTAGCAGCTCGAATCTTGAAATATATGGATTTTGCGATGCATCTTCTAAAATATATGCCGCTGTCCTCTACATAGTCATACGAACCAAGGAATGAATTTCTCCCCACCTCATTATCGCTAGAACAAAGCCGCTCCAATACGACCAGTACCAATACCACGCTTGGAACTATGTGGTGCAGTTTTGTTAGCCAAGCCGATGTCCAAAGTTAAATTATTGCACAATTTAATGAACGTTGAAACCGGGCTGTAGACTGATTCTCAAATAATTGTGGCCTGGATAAAAGACCATCCTACGCGATGGACGGTGTTCGTGGCGAATCAAACAACAACTATCTTTGACGTAGTAGAAAATTGTCCTTGGCATTACGTTCCCACCAATGATAATCCAGCCGACCTAGCATCCCGTCTTACGTTGCGGAAGTTAGCCAATTACGGTATGTTCTGCACAACGCCGAGAGAAATCGCCGGCCTGATCAAGAGATGGGAATTCATGGTCAGACGTTCCTTGGTTTGGTCGATTTAAAGGCGTCGCGCTCGGTAATTGGCGGAGAGGTTTGGAAATTTATTAAACGTTTGGATTAAGCAAGGAGATTGGAGAGAATTACGGCTGGTGAACGGAATTAGATGCGAAATGGAAAGAGTAGTTTCGGGTCCGGTTGTATGCAGGGTAAACCGAGGTGGATGGAGTTTCTGGTGACACTTTCAATTCCTCGTCTTATTTTGGGAGTGGACTTGCTGCGAATGTTCGGCATTGTATTGAAAGTGGCACGGGAGCAATGGGAGATGGTCTCTTCGTTAGATGGGCGCAGGTCCAAGCAGTTTTTTTCCCTCCTTCCTTCCACTCTCTCCATCACTCAATCAGTATGCACGGTCCGTGTGTATCAACATATTATCTAAACATATCGTCTTAGTACTTCCCAGACAATTGAAAATTGGTATAAGGGAAGATACAATTGTTATTAATTTTAATTACACTTCATACTTTAAGTTGTATGTTTGTTCTCATTGGCATGTGTCCAGAGAAAAGTCTACAAAAAACTCTGGTATCTTCTTCATTAAAGATTTATGTTTTTGATGTAAGTTTTCAAGTATGTCTTGAACTCTATTATATTTTTTGTTAACTTGACCGAGTTCGGTAATGAATTGTAGTATGCGATAGCCTGCTGTACTGGATCCATCCTTAATCTATCCGTTCTTGGAATTGCAAGAGATAGATTTCTAGTAGTTCTGGTTTCTCAGTTAGTTATTTCTAACACAGTGCGGGGGTTGTTAAACCACTTCAGATTGTTGTTCAGGATGTTAAAAATTAATTTTCCCCTTTCAGTTGATAAGCAGAAGTCGGCTGACGCAGAGAGAAGAAAGAGAGCTAGAGTCGCTGCTCGATGAAGAGTTCCGGTTGATAAGGGAAGGAATTGGATGCACCAATAGGGTGGAGCACGTGATAAAAACCAATGCCAAAGCCATCAAGCAGCGATACTATCTCGTCTCACCGGCTGTTCAAAAGCATATTGACGTCAAGCTAAACGAGATGCTCAAGGCGGCAATAATGGATCCATCAAGCAGTCTCTGGGCCTCTCAAATCCTTCTAATTAAGAAAAAAGATGGCAGTTTCCGATTTTGCGTGGGTAATAGGAAATTGAATAGTGTTTCGGAGGGGAAACAACTCCACTGCCCTATGTTACGTCGACACTGGACAAGCTCAGGGATCAATAGATCATCATTGGACAACAAATCCGCTTATTGGCAGGTGCCAATCGCAATCATGGTGTCCCAACGTTGACTATTTCAGTTTCATATGCTCTTTGGGTCGCAGAATGCCCCTGCAACGTAGCAGCGTTTAATTGATGAGGTTTCGGGACCAGATTTGGAGCCGTTCGTCTTCACGAATCTGACGACATAGTTATAGTAGCCCAGGATTTTCTCAAACATGTTCAAATACTGAAGGAGGTATTCAAAAGACTGCACCAAGCTGGATTGAGGGTCTCTCGGGAGATACATGAGTTTTGTCGTACTTGCCTCCGACATTTGGGATATGTCGTAGACGAGAACGGTCTGAGTGACCGCGGTGATGGGATTGTACGAAAGAAGTGAAGGAATGGCGGCAATTCTTGGGGATCGTTTCGTGGTATCGGAGATTTATTCCGGATTTCACGACGTTGATGTTGCCACTTACGAACCTTCTCAAGAAGAATCGAAAATGCCTGTGAATGGAGAAATGCGAGGAGGCATTCACAAAAACAAAGACGAAATTATCCACTGCCGACATCCTAACTTGTCCGGACTACACTCTGCCGTTCACCATTCATACAGACGCCTCAAATAAAGTAGTAGGAGCGGTCTTGACGCTGGAACATCCCGAGGGTGAAAAAGTGATCTGCTACCTCAGTCGCGCCCTGTCTAGTGCCGAACAGAAATACTCTGAGCGAGAATGTCTCGTGGGGCCATATGTGGCGGACACTTAGTTTAAGGTGGTCCTAGATCATCACTCTTTGGTCTGGTTGCTCAACCTGAAGGATCCAAGCGGAAGTCTGGCTCGATGGGTGGTAATGCTGCAACAATATGATTATGAGATCGTCCACTGCAAAGGTTAAGAGCATTTGGTTCCGGATTCTTTCTCACGGTTAATCGAGGTAGCGGAGGTACAAAAGAGCGCGGTCAAAGGAGATCAGTAGTATAAACGTATGAGGGAGAATGTGGGAAATGATCCGGGTCGGTACCCAAATTGGCGATTAATTAATGGACGTTTGTGGAAACACAAAGAGGGTAGATATTCGGAGCTCCAGATAGAGAGGGCATGAAACAGGGTAGCCCCAACATCAGAAAGCAAAAAAATGTTTGTAGAGTGTCATGGCGAATCGACGGCAGGGCATATCTGAATTAAAAAGTAACTGGATCGGGTAGCAAAAGAATATTACTGGCCGAAAATGGCTGCGTACGTAAGGCGATATGTCCGGTGCTGCAAGGTGTGTCAAGTGGTAAAGGTGGAAAGGAAACCTCCAATAGGATATTTGGTATCAACGTCCGGAGAAGCGACATGCCCTTGGGAAATGATATGTGTAGACTTAGTGGGTTAGTGGGACTTCTTCTTCTTGCTCTTCATTGCAGAATTTCGTTAAGATAACCAGTAGTTTCTTGTTATATTCTGGGTTTTGTTTCATTGGCAGTCGCAGTAGATCATTCTAGTATGCTACGATTACTGTTGTACCCTTGTAGCCTTTTCGCTTATTAGCACTGTGCTTGATACTGCCCTTATTGTTGCGCTTGTTGATGCGCTCGGTGTTCCGCTTGTTGTTGGACTTGCTGTTGGCTGTTACTGTGTTTGTTGCTGTGCCTGTTGCTGTGCTTGTTGTTACGCTTTTTATTGCGTCCGCTTTTGGGCTTGTTCTTATTGTTGACATCATCTTCGTCATCGTTGTCGTCGTCTTGGCTATCGAAATCGTCGTCTTCGCGGTTGTTGGACTCCTGGTTGTAGCTACTGCGATCATACTTCGGTTGCAGTTTACTCATCATATCAGTAGGGCCTTCATTTGCAGCTCTTCCAAATTTTAGCAGCAGTATGTTCGACTTCAAGCGATTTCAGGGTAGTAGCACCATCATTTGTGACCATAACGTCACCGATATCGTCATTAAGCATTTTATCCTGTGTGCTTGTTGTTACGCTTTTTATTGCGTCAATCTCCTTGTTAGTGTGGCTTGGAATTCTAAAATTTCCATATCTCCGCTTGCTTCTGGTATCGGGGTCACATGTACGAAAGACTTTAATTCCATAAAATTTTATTACTAAAAAAGAAACACACGTCTTAATGTTTTTATGAAAATATATATTCTCTTTTATTTTTAATATATGTCAATTTCACAATTCACTTAGCCAATTGTGTTTTATAATTTTCATGTTTAGTATAGTGATGTGATTGTGTATTGTGGATGTGTAATATATGTGTTCCCACAAGAGTACAAACTTGTACCTTTGGACTCAATAGTAAATGTGATTTTTATGTTTTTTTACAGATGAGCGAAGTTTAAACGCAATAAGTTCATAATTACAATAATAATTATAATTGTAGATTTTGAATGACCAAAGATTTACAAGCTAAATATAAATATGGAAAATGCATACGTGCTGTTTGTGTATTTGTTTTAAGTTGTTTCATTATTATTCCATCAGAATATTGCCAACAAGACACAATATTGAATGTACCGCAATAGTAATGAAACAATATCTGTTTATTTTTAACAACTCGAAATATGGAACTTTATTAAAACCGATTACAGAAACTGACTGAGCGCTCTTCTTAAATCTCCTTCTACTTATATAAAATTTGGAAAAACGCAACAAGAACATATTTCCAGATACGAAATTCAATATCGCAACCAAAAGGTCGGCGACGAGACATTTCGATAATTCGGCATCTATGCGAATTTTCTTGGGCCCTCATAACGATAATGTGGGAAATACATATTGGCCGAGCCCAGGCGAAATCTGGCGAGCCCGAGTGTGTGGACGGTCCAGACAAGAGACTTTGACAGGTTCCACAGGCGCTCGTGCGACTTCCGATCGAAATGAGTTTTGGGCACGAGCTAAAGCGATTCGTGACGAGCAGTCAAATGCCGTCCACATGTTGGTGGCCTCGTCTGACTTCGGCTCGCTGGGCCTCGGCCAATATCTATTTGCTACATAGCAGTCGCGTGAAATGAAGACTATGTTATTCGAGTGAATTGTCTACAAACAGGAATCAAATGTATACGACATGGACTATTGCGTTAAGCATAGTACTGAGTTCGATTTCACGTGAAATTTTCATACAAAATTTCACGTGAAACCTGTTTCGGCGAAAATTTAGCTTGAAAATAAGCAAGTTTGGTACTGTGTTCTTAGCATGAAAAGTTGCTTTGAAGTTGCTTTCGCGTTGAAAACGTATATGGCACTGAAACATGTCTCGAATCATTTCACGCCAATTTAGTTTGTGCAGTTCATTCTTTCGAGCGGAAAAGTGACATTTGGTGTTTCAATTTGAAAATGGAGCTGTGAAAATGTCTTTCCAATAAGAAAATCAATCGAAAAGTGAAATTCATGACATTTTATCCGTCAGAAATGAGCATTGTCTCTGCTTTTCTCAATTGTCAAAATTTTCGCTCGAAAGAAAGACCAGATAATGGAAACATGTCAAAATTTCACGTGAACTCGAACTCAGTACCAGCCTTTAATGATTAAACCAAATGGATTCGAATTGAAATCTAAACGAATGAGCTATTTGAATGGGTTATTTACAAAACAAAGTTAGTGGACACGGTACGGGCTATTGAGATAAAGATTTCAGAGAATTAGTTATGTATGAAAGTTTATGAATTCTTCAAGTAGACGATATATCAATATGAATATGAGCCACGTAAAATCTTAAGGCAAGAAAGTTGTATGAGAATTTTATCGCTATGATGGTTGTGCATGATCCAAAGGGTATCGAAATGAATGTCAGAATGGGTATCGGAGTGTTATCGTAACTCCCCCACCTTTAGATCGAAACCACCGGTTGAGGCTAAACGATTTTTTCTTTTTACTAATGTTCGAAGAAGAACATTAGTATTAAAATCACTTTGGCCAAAAATTCATATTTATATATATATATATATATATATATATATATATATATATATATATATATATATATATATATATATATATATATATATCATCAAAAAATTTCAGTGAAAAAATCTCAGGAACGCGCCATCCGATTGAGCTGAAATTTTCAATACACATTGGTGTGTATGCAAAATAGTGCCAGGTCTCACAAAAAATAAATAATCTTTAACCCTTTGGCGCCGGCGGCCATTTTGGTGATTTTTTTAATATACCTATTATTCCGTACACAAATAATTTTTGCAAAAATAAAGTTGACGACATAAATTTCGAACAAGTTTTACATGTGAATCGGATAACGTTTTGGAATTTTTTAACCCCATGTGTGCGCTGGGTGCCTAAAAAGAGAACGGGAAAATTTGAAAATTTTTAAATTGCGATAACTTTTGACAAAGCTATTCAATCATTACGAAATTTTCAGGACTTGTTTGTTTTACTTAGTTGTAATAGATAAGTGTACGTTTTAATGAGCGTGCTGGCAACTGTCACGGTCGAGCATAATCGCGAGTCGTACCGGTAGAGGATTAGAGTTCTTGTTAACCGATAAACGCGGACACGCTGACGGTAAAGAGAAGAAGGAATGATGTTGTAAGCAATGAGTTCAGTGGCTAAGTAGTAGCCTAAGTAGACTAAGTAGTAAAATAGATCATAGGATTCGCAAGTAATGATGTAGATGATAGAATTCGAAGTAATAATGTAGATTACAGATTGCATGATTGTAAGATTGATGTAGGTTAAGCTTCGAGTCTCATCGAACCCTGTCCAAAAACGGCCAATACCAAAACTAAGGCGCGCATTTGCCAGGACCCGGTATTCCTCGAAGCTGTTGGTGGGGCCGAGTCGCCCCCATAACCGTTCCGAATAAACAATATGATCAAAGTACTCACCTGACTGAAGCGAAAGAGAAATATGCTGTTCGACGTCTTGGTACGGCAAGCAGTGCAGCCGGTCCGTTTCATTATATACGATGGGTTACAACGTTTTGATACGGTCGTCGTGCACGCGAGCAAGCAGTCCATATCCAATTTAGAACCAAACGTTTTGACAAGTCGTGTGCCTGATAATCGATTGGCAGTTTTATTACTTGCCTGTGTTTAATTGGTTTATCGTATGTCCATCCAGAATTTGCGAAAATTTGACCCCTTTCGCTGATGCAATTAAGGGTGCGGATGACACTGTCCTGGACGGTCTTGTGCACGTAAGGATCCCGCAAAGAAATGGTCGGAAGACACTAACTACCGTGTAAGGCCTCTCATCGGAATTTGACCTGAAGAAAATAGTGCGAGCATGTAAAAAAGGAATTTGCGGGTAATGGCACTGTAATTGAGCGTCCTGAATACGGCGAAGTATTGCAACTTCAAGGTGATCAGCGTGAAAACATTTGTCAGTGGCTAACAAAATCCGGTCTAACCAAGCCAGATCAACTCAAAGTACATGGTTTTTAAACAACACGAACAATATAAACATCAGCTGCAACGATACCATCCTAGCGCACATAATTAAACAACACGAACAATATAAACATCAGCTGCAACGATACCATCCTAGCGCACATAATTAAACAATACGAACAATATAAACATCAGCTGCAACGATACCATCCTAGCGCACATAATTAAACAACACGAACAATATAAACATCAGCTGCAACAATGCCATCCTAGCGCACATAATTGTACAATAAATAATTTTGACGAGAAACAAATTGAAAATACGACAACGGCCATGGCGACAGACAAAACACAGATTTGACAGTTCAAGTGTCTAAGGCAGTTCAGCGGAACGCCAGAGGAACGGACCGCGTTCCGGAACGTATCAAGGCGTTGCCATATATATATGTCTCAGTAGATTGAGCGCAATGCAAGGTGCAATGACCAAATGCACTTGCGGCAATGCACATTAATGAAGAAAGTGCAATGACCGGGAACTGAATGCCAGCAGCCGGAATGCATTTGAAATGCATTGGGATTTTGTTCAAACGGACAATCTAGGATCCCGTCTAAGCGGGATCAGGAAGCGGAGCCGAGGTTGCTTGCGAGGTGATCAAGGCATGGATCGCTCTCTTTTTGGATGGACGTGGTAAGCATCAGACGTAGCCTGACTATCGTATTCAAATTATAAACGGAAAATTTCGATATTTCATATATCTGTATCTGGCGAGGCTCGAAGAGGAAGAGGAGCGAAGATCGTAATCTTTTTGCGGATGAGTATGAAGATCTCGGACGAACGATAGACGGAATAATTGGCAAAGTCTGAAGAAAATCGTTGGTGTAATCGAGGTGGCGAGGTCAATAGGCTGTAACAAAAGGGATCCCGGCGTTATATGATAATGAGAACGACGTTAAACGTATCGACGGAGCGGATGGTGTAGCGAATCGGTGAAGAGGAAGAAGTAGTGGATTTGGCGCAAGATCGTGGCACAGATAATTACGAGAATATTGGTTGCGGTGCGAGCAGACTGAAACATCCGTGCGTGAAACCTGGTCCAGAAGCAGACGTTCGAGCGCATGAGGGTCGATCAACACCAGTAGTAGGATTCTGAGTAAGTAGGTTAAGATTAGAAGTGTACATAGTGTAAGCTTAAGTGAATATCCAGAGCGAGCAAGTAGCTAGATAAATTTAAATCGCGGCGCCGTTGTGTAATTTGTAAATAGTGTTAAATTAACGAACTACTCTAGGAAATAAAACTATTGTAAAGAATTGTGAACGCTAGCGTGTTCTTTCGGGTTATTTTCCTTCCGCTAGTGCAAGAAGCCGTCGCAATACTTCTCGCTTCCGGGCGACGGACGATAATCGGTTTCGGGATTGGGAAGCGAGTGGCGCCCACCCACCCCCATCTCCGGTGAGTTCAGGCTCCCGAAACTGACCCCCTTCGACTTTTTGGTGCTAGAAGGGGTGAGTAGACGTGCGAGAGTTTAAAAAAAAAACGTAACAAATTGGCGCCCAACGTGGGGCACATAACGGTTCTGGTGGTGTAACGTTAATTTGCGGTAGCCGTATAGTAATTGATTAGCCAAGTCCCAAATTGTGGGAAGGCCTTTAGGCGCGGGAATTCATGTTAATTGGAATTCATATCTAAAATTATCGTACACGGAAGTTGCGGTACTGTTGTTAGTCGAAGCAATCGGTTTACGGGTTACATGAGAAGACAGATACTTTGAATATTTCCGAGTTTAGAATTTTTGAAATTGCATGAAACTTTTTCATATATACATATATATTATTGATGCAAACTTATAAATATCTATCTGAACTCTGGAATTGTGCGAATTAAAGGGTGTGCAGTGTGGACGGGTGTGAGTGTGCATGGCGAAATATATTCGTATGAATGCGGATCGAATTTGAAATGCATATGTAGTGTCGGATAGCAATTGATAGGTTTTTTTTTTCCCTTGAGGAAGGCGGCTGACATTGAAGGGGGATTTGGTTCTGTTGATTGGAGACATACGATATTCAGCTTTGGGAAGTGGATTGGGTAGCGAATGCTTACTAGGTAGAGATATTTCGTGGTCATAAATATGTCTGGTGCATACGTATATTAGTTGAATCTTTTACACATTTTTGTATATAAATTGAAATATACATTCCGGCGTTACATGCTGGCTATTTGAATTCTGAAGCGCTTGTAGGAAATAGTGGGTTGGGAGTGGTGATAGAAGCAAGCTAGAGTTTTTGTGGGCAGGTTCAAGGGTGCGCGGAATAGTGGATAAGAGACTGCGTTTCATAGGTTTGATCAACGGAATCTTAGGGAATATCGTTAAAGACGTACAGAGTTGAGGAGGAGGAAATTTTACTAACAGTTTTCGGATTATAAGGAGCTATACGAGGAGCCTATTCGCCATGAAAATTTCGGTGGATCGTCTAAACAAAGACGAGCTTACATATGAGCTCGCTATCCGGGGTTTCCCAGCGGACACCGTGGACGCGATGAGAAAATCTTTGAGGGCGGCGCTAAAGGCTGAAACGGAGCAAGATACATCGTATGTCGCGGCAGACTACCCATTCGACTATGCGACGGACCATGCGGAACTGGTGGCAAAAGCATCTGAAGTTGAAGAACTGGTAGCTCGGGTTACAGGTGATAAGACGGCATCGGATTATCTCAAGGTGAGAGCGAAAATCGAATTCGGCTTTCGGCGGCTAGAGAACATGCAGGCGGTGACCATCGAGCAGAAGAATGAAGCGAGGTCACTACGGAACAGGTTTATCCTGGCGATGGGTTTCTTGGTGGAGAAGGTAGAAGATTCAAGCGGCGATGAGGCGGAACTGCCGAGCGAAGACCAAGCGGTCTCTGCAACGCCAACAACACGAGGCACTAATCTAGTGGAAGTGGCGAAATGGGGCCTTAAATTTAGTGGAGATTCGACAGGTTCGGTTAATGCTTTTTTAGAACGGGTCGAAGAGTTGCGTCAGGCGCGTGGACTCACCAAATCGCAGCTTTTCAGGGCAGCCGTCGATCTCTTCGACGGGCGGGCTCTAATTTGGTTTAGGGCTAACCGGAGCATTGTTGGGTGTTGGGACGAGTTGGTGGCGGAGTTGAAGGCAGAATTTTTGCCCTCAGACTACGAGGATCGCCTCTGGGAAGAGATTCGGAGGCGCACCCAAGGTGAGAATGAGTCCATGGGAGTGTATGTGGCGGTCATGGAGCGTCTTTTCGGCAGACTGAAGAAGAGTTGCTCGGAGGAAAAGAAGCTTCGTACGTTAAGGAGGAACATCACGCCGTTCTACCAGCAGCAGCTGGGACTAACGCAAATATCGTCCATATCGGAACTGGTGAAGATGGGGCGTACCTTAAATGCTACGAGGGCATCGGTGGCAGCATTTGTACCTCCAAATACGCGATCGAGGTGATGTCTGGAGCCAGACTTGGCGTACGTGAGTACCGATGTTACGGAACGGGTGGCGGTAGTGTCGGATCCTAGGCGGGTTATATGCTGGAATTGCAAGAGAGAAGGACATATGTCGAGGGAGTGCTCTGAGCCGAGGCGCTGCTTTGGATGCGGGAGGCCGGGAGTAATGCGGTCCACATGTCCATCTTGTCAGGCGAGAACTAGCGGTTCTGATAATCAAGAGCGGCGGGGCGCGCAGGGGTCGGGAAACGACCGTCGTGCTCGCTAGGCGGCCGAGCGAACACGAAATCAAGGCCGAAACGGGGAAGACACCAGGCTAACGTTGACTACGCGTTAGTACATAATAGTCTCGACAGTCGCCCGCACTTAAAAGTGGAGGTCGAGGGTACGATGATGGAGGGACTGTTAGATTCGGGTGCGAGTCGCACGATTCTGGGCCGGAAAGGTTGGTCACGATTGGCTGGTAAGGGGTTGGTACTGAGGCGAGACGGAGTTGAAGAGGTTCGGCTCGCGAACGGGGTGACGTGTATGGTAGACGGGATTGTGGGGTTGGAGTTTGTTTTGAACGGGCGTAGACATAGACTTGAAACATTGATCATTTTATCGATACCGCAGGAAATAATCTTAGGCATCGACTTCTGGCAGCGATTCGGTGTGGTTTTGAATATGGAAGGGCGGCAGTGGACTTCCGTGGCTTCGGTTGATGGGGGCTCGGGTCAAGCACTGCGGAGTTGGACTCGTTTATCGACAGGGGAGGTAAAGACTCTAGAAGGATTGTTGGAGGAGCAATTCGGCTTAATGGGTGACGGGCTGGGCTGCGCAAAAGGGGTGAAGCATGCTATCAAGACTACAGCTTCGCCGATCAAGCAACGTTACTATCCGGTCTCACCGGCGGTACAGAGTCAGATAAATAAAGAGCTAGACGAGATGCTGCAGATGGGGGTGGTGGAACCGTCGTCAAGCCCATGGTCCTCGCCAATCTTGCTGGTCCGGAAGAAAGATGGGTCCTACCGGTTCTGCGTGGACTTTCGGAAGGTGAACGCGGTATCTGAAAAAGATGCATATCCGCTGCCGTACATCTCGGCTACCCTAGACAAGCTGAGGAATGCCAAGTATCTGTCGACGCTGGACGTTAAGTCTGCGTATTGGCAGGTGCCAATGGCGGAGGACTCTAGGCAATATACTGCGTTTACCGTACCTGGAAGGGGCTTGTTCCACTTCTTGAGGATGCCTTTTGGACTCCACAATGCGGGGGCCACTTGGCAAAGGCTGATCGACACAGTACTCGGACCCGCACTGGAGCCTTTCGTCTTTACGTACCTTGACGACGTAATAATTGTAACCGAGACGTTTGAGCGGCATTTGGAAGTGCTGAAAGAAGTATTTGTTCGGTTGAGAGAAGCGGGATTGCGTGTCTCGAGAGAAAAATGCCAATTTTGCAGGGCGCAATTGAAATATCTTGGCTACCTGGTTGACGTCGAGGGCCTACATGTAGACCCCGAAAAGGTGAAAGCGGTGAAAGAGTTCCCACGTCCCACTTCCGTTAAGCAGATCAGACAATTGTTGGGGATGGTGTCCTGGTACCGCCGT
The DNA here is from genome assembly GCA_963978885.1 of Nemotelus pantherinus. Classification (NCBI taxonomy): domain Eukaryota; kingdom Metazoa; phylum Arthropoda; class Insecta; order Diptera; family Stratiomyidae; genus Nemotelus; species Nemotelus pantherinus. The sequence goes on along the minus strand of OZ022266.1, from coordinate 87,044,633 downwards.
TTCATACCGGATCACGCAACTATGGTGGCGCCTCTAAGCGATTTGTTGAAAAAAGGTCGCAAGTTTGAGTGGACTGACGAGTGTGCCCGTGCGTTTGCTGCGTGTAAAGAAAAGCTCACAACGGCACCAGTATTATCGTGCCCCGACTTTACACTTCCTTTCAAGGTACAGACGGATACGTCAGACGTGGGTATAGGGGCCGTATTAAGCCAGGCACACCCAACGGGTGAGAAGGTGGTGTGCTACCTGAGTCGTGCGCTCTCAAAACAAGAAAGGAAATACTCCGTGACAGAAAGAGAGTGTTTAGCCGTGTTGTGGGCTGTCGAGAAGTTTCGACCCTACATAGAGGGGACCAGGTTCGTGGTTATTACTGATCATCATTCACTGGTCTGGCTTAACAATCTTAAGGATCCGACGGGCAGATTAGCAAGGTGGGCGGTGAGACTTCAGCAATTTGAATTTGAAGTAATCCACCGGCGGGGGAAGGAACACCTAGTGCCCGATGCGTTGTCGCGAGCGGTCAACATGGTAGATTGCATCTCCGTTTCTCAGCGGCCAGAGAAGTGGTATTCAAAAATGCTGGATAGGGTACGGGATGACCCAGACAGGTACTCGGAGTGGAAAATTTTAGGAGATGTATTGTGGAAACAATCCCCGAGAATAGTAGTGGGTGGAGAAGTCGACATGAATTGGAAGAAGGTGGTTCCTAAGGCAGAGAGGGGAGCTATACTCAAGCGATACCATGACGATCCGAAGGCGGGGCATATGGGGGCCGCACGCACGTTGGCTCGGGTCACGCAAAACTTTTACTGGCCGAAAATGCGAACAGATATCAGTAGGTACGTGAAGAGTTGTAAAGTATGCCAGGCGTGCAAGGTGGAGCGTAAAGCGCCGATTGGCCTAATGTCCACTAGGACCGGCGAAGCAAGATCTCCATGGGAGATGATTTGCGTGGATCTCGTCGGACCGCTTCCACGGTCCACGAGGGGCCATGCTTATATCTTGACAATTATCGACTATGTCACGAAATATTCGGTGATACTGCCATTACGGTCGGCGACAGCATCAGCCGTTTTCCGGTTGTTGGAGGAAAATGTATTCCTGGTATATGGGGTCCCTCGGGTTTTAGTATGTGATAACGGAGTACAATTCGTTGGCAGACAATTTCGGCAGGCCGTGGAGGAGTACGGGGTACAAATTAGTTATACGGCGTTGTATCACCCACAGGCAAATCCGGCAGAACGTCGAAATCAAGACATAAAATGCATGCTGCGCTGCTATGTCTCTGACAATCATCGCGTATGGGACCAGTATCTGGCTCAAATCGCGTGCGCCCTTCGCACATATAAACATGAAGTCACGGGTTTCACTCCTTACTTTCTAAACTTCGGGAGGGAGATGATCACGTTTAGGGGTGGAATGGAGCCACCCGCAGAAGCACAAGAAGCGTTTTCACCACTTAAAAATGCGAGGAATTTAGAAAAGATACGGGAAGAGGTAAGCCAGAGAATGAAGAGGGCAGCGGCTTCCAGTCAAAAGCGGTATGATCTCCGTCGACGTGCAGAGAACTTTCAGGTAGGGCAAAGAGTTTGGCGGAAGAATTACGTGTTGTCGGATGCCAGTAAGAATTTTTCAGCGAAATTGGCCCCAGCATACGTCGGACCTTTTACGCTGAGAAGGAAGACGTCGGCGTGGACCTACGAGTTAGTTGACGAGAAGGGGAAACCTGCTGGAAATTGGCATGCGAAAGACCTTAAACGGTATGTCGAATGCATTCCCGAACCTAAAGATAGCTAAGAGATTTGTTATAGGCGTCAGCGGAGACTTTTAGCTAGGAGCTGGCATTATATTATAAGAGGGCGAGAAAGGATTACTTTAGAATAACATAGTCGTAGGTTAATAGAGGATTCATGAATATGAAAAACACGTACGAGTGTATGATACCTTCCCCGGCTTTAGGTCTTGTACGGTAACGGTAGCAAATTTGGGGACTCGAATATGTGCTAGCTTAATAACCAGATCGCGAAATAAGGTGAGCTATGTAGACATTTGTCACCAAGTGGAAAGGCACTAGAGAGATTTTGATTAGGGATAAGATAGCTTAGTGGTGGTGGGTTAAAATAGATAAGCGGTGGTGGGTTAAGGTAATAGATTGTTAGAATAATTCGGAGGTGGTGGTTAAATTAACTTGTAGCTCAGCCATGTATTCGTGATAAAAGCGGCAGATAAGATTGGATTTAAGTTAGTTGAGAGGTCAATTGTATAGGATATTAGTATTAGTATGTTTATACATGAAAGCAATACCGTCAGGTTGGTGGTGAATCAGATTTAGCTATTATCTCTTTTCCTTTTCTTTCCTTCGTTCTTTTTCTTTTCGTTGTGCTTACTTTCGGGGTTCCTTGTTCGTGTTCATCTCGTTTCTTTCGCGTTCGCCCCTTCAATTTTCCCCGTGGGCGGTAGTGGGAATAGTGTTCCTAAAATCAAGTTCAGTACATATTAGAATTTCGCATGTATAAATTAGACAGATACCAACACCGTTCATGCCACGAATAGAGACGGTTAACACCAACATGCTGGGATAAAGATAGTGCCAGAAAAGAAAGGGTTACAAAAAAAAAGAAATGATATACCATAGATAGGGCGTGACTTCCGTGCTTCTGTTGGGCGTAGTTGATATTTTATTTTCCTCCCGTGCCTCCTTTTTCGTCTTGTTTTGCGCTTCTCGACTTTTTTTTTTCCTTTCCTTGATTTCCTTTGGCTTTTATCCTAAAATCGAGTTCAGGTCGTATTAGAATAGCGGAATGTTAGAGTTACAGATAACGACACTAGTTAGAGCTATTAGTCGTGACAAATATGCATGCATGATTAGTTGTATACGTGATTGTTAGTGTGGAAGCGCGCAATGCGACAGACGGGTGTAACACCCAGATGACGTGAGGAGCAATCGAGAATTCAGATAGTGAATGTGAACAGCCGGAATAAATTTTACGAGAAGTCAAAGCGTACCGAAATCTCAAATTTCGAATCAGTATATAGTTTAACGCGGTGTCGTGGTGAAATAACGTCGAGAATTCCCAGGGAATTCTCTGAAGAGAGGGGGGTGTCACGGTCGAGCATAATCGCGAGTCGTACCGGTAGAGGATTAGAGTTCTTGTTAACCGATAAACGCGGACACGCTGACGGTAAAGAGAAGAAGGAATGATGTTGTAAGCAATGAGTTCAGTGGCTAAGTAGTAGCCTAAGTAGACTAAGTAGTAAGATAGATCATAGGATTCGCAAGTAATGATGTAGATGATAGAATTCGAAGTAATAATGTAGATTACAGATTGCATGATTGTAAGATTGATGTAGGTTAAGCTTCGAGTCTCATCGAACCCTGTCCAAAAACGGCCAATACCAAAACTAAGGCGCGCATTTGCCAGGACCCGGTATTCCTCGAAGCTGTTGGTGGGGCCGAGTCGCCCCCATAACCGTTCCGAATAAACAATATGATCAAAGTACTCACCTGACTGAAGCGAAAGAGAAATATGCTGTTCGACGTCTTGGTACGGCAAGCAGTGCAGCCGGTCCGTTTCATTATATACGATGGGTTACAACGTTTTGATACGGTCGTCGTGCACGCGAGCAAGCAGTCCATATCCAATTTAGAACCAAACGTTTTGACAAGTCGTGTGCCTGATAATCGATTGGCAGTTTTATTACTTGCCTGTGTTTAATTGGTTTATCGTATGTCCATCCAGAATTTGCGAAAATTTGACCCCTTTCGCTGATGCAATTAAGGGTGCGGATGACACTGTCCTGGACGGTCTTGTGCACGTAAGGATCCCGCAAAGAAATGGTCGGAAGACACTAACTACCGTGTAAGGCCTCTCATCGGAATTTGACCTGAAGAAAATAGTGCGAGCATGTAAAAAAGGAATTTGCGGGTAATGGCACTGTAATTGAGCGTCCTGAATACGGCGAAGTATTGCAACTTCAAGGTGATCAGCGTGAAAACATTTGTCAGTGGCTAACAAAATCCGGTCTAACCAAGCCAGATCAACTCAAAGTACATGGTTTTTAAACAACACGAACAATATAAACATCAGCTGCAACGATACCATCCTAGCGCACATAATTAAACAACACGAACAATATAAACATCAGCTGCAACGATACCATCCTAGCGCACATAATTAAACAATACGAACAATATAAACATCAGCTGCAACGATACCATCCTAGCGCACATAATTAAACAACACGAACAATATAAACATCAGCTGCAACAATGCCATCCTAGCGCACATAATTGTACAATAAATAATTTTGACGAGAAACAAATTGAAAATACGACAACGGCCATGGCGACAGACAAAACACAGATTTGACAGTTCAAGTGTCTAAGGCAGTTCAGCGGAACGCCAGAGGAACGGACCGCGTTCCGGAACGTATCAAGGCGTTGCCATATATATATGTCTCAGTAGATTGAGCGCAATGCAAGGTGCAATGACCAAATGCACTTGCGGCAATGCACATTAATGAAGAAAGTGCAATGACCGGGAACTGAATGCCAGCAGCCGGAATGCATTTGAAATGCATTGGGATTTTGTTCAAACGGACAATCTAGGATCCCGTCTAAGCGGGATCAGGAAGCGGAGCCGAGGTTGCTTGCGAGGTGATCAAGGCATGGATCGCTCTCTTTTTGGATGGACGTGGTAAGCATCAGACGTAGCCTGACTATCGTATTCAAATTATAAACGGAAAATTTCGATATTTCATATATCTGTATCTGGCGAGGCTCGAAGAGGAAGAGGAGCGAAGATCGTAATCTTTTTGCGGATGAGTATGAAGATCTCGGACGAACGATAGACGGAATAATTGGCAAAGTCTGAAGAAAATCGTTGGTGTAATCGAGGTGGCGAGGTCAATAGGCTGTAACAAAAGGGATCCCGGCGTTATATGATAATGAGAACGACGTTAAACGTATCGACGGAGCGGATGGTGTAGCGAATCGGTGAAGAGGAAGAAGTAGTGGATTTGGCGCAAGATCGTGGCACAGATAATTACGAGAATATTGGTTGCGGTGCGAGCAGACTGAAACATCCGTGCGTGAAACCTGGTCCAGAAGCAGACGTTCGAGCGCATGAGGGTCGATCAACACCAGTAGTAGGATTCTGAGTAAGTAGGTTAAGATTAGAAGTGTACATAGTGTAAGCTTAAGTGAATATCCAGAGCGAGCAAGTAGCTAGATAAATTTAAATCGCGGCGCCGTTGTGTAATTTGTAAATAGTGTTAAATTAACGAACTACTCTAGGAAATAAAACTATTGTAAAGAATTGTGAACGCTAGCGTGTTCTTTCGGGTTATTTTCCTTCCGCTAGTGCAAGAAGCCGTCGCAATACTTCTCGCTTCCGGGCGACGGACGATAATCGGTTTCGGGATTGGGAAGCGAGTGGCGCCCACCCACCCCCATCTCCGGTGAGTTCAGGCTCCCGAAACTGACCCCCTTCGACTTTTTGGTGCTAGAAGGGGTGAGTAGACGTGCGAGAGTTTAAAAAAAAAAACGTAACACAACCCTGTAGCTAGGGCAGGCACTGAAAGTGAAAACCTCCAAATCATCGTCTCTCTTGAAAAAATGTCGTTTCTTAAAAAAAAAAGACACTCACATGTTAATTTTGTGCTTTGTTTCCATAAGCAAAAAAAAAATTTGATATGGTATAATGGGCACGCCTGGTAACCCTTGCCCAAGTTACCTATATTTTTAGCATCAAAAACTTCTGTTCACGGAAACTCACGATCCGATGAACAGAATTTATTGAAATTTGCAGAATGTATTGGTCTTAAATGGGACCAGGTCTGATAGAAGTGATTTTGAAATGCGGGTGATTTTGTGCCAGTGGTGCCATCTTGAAAAATCACTAAAAAAGATGACTGCTTTTAGCCCTATAAGTTCTGATTGAATCGTTCGATTTTGACGAAATTCGCACCGTAGCTGCACCTTACACCACGTTTGGTAGAAATTTGGTTGAAAAATTCGGTTGGAGCTGCCAGTTATGATAATTTTGGTGTCTCAAATTTGAAAAAATAATAATTTGGAAGTGAAACATTCAAACCATCGAATATCCTAAAAAATGTCCGTTTCTACAGTAAAACCAATCTGTATACAAATCTTATGCTCAATCTACACGTTCAAAGTAAAACTTTGGAAATTTCATGTCGGACAAGAACGGTAACCCTTTCTCAGTTAACCTATATTTTTAGCTTCAAAAACTTCTGTTCACGGGGACTCACGAATCAATAATCAGATAGAATTGAAATTTACAGAATGCATTGGCCAGGTCTGATAGAAGCGATTTTGAATTATAAGTAACTCTGTTCCAGTGGTGCCATCTTCAAAAATTACAAACAAACAAAAAATGCTTTTTGCCCTATGAAATGTGAATAAGTTACCAGATTTTCATGAAATTGACACAGTAGCTGCACCTTACTCTAAACTCTGTTTGATAGAAATTTGGTTGAAAAGTTCGATTGGTGCTGCCAGCTATGGTTATTTATGTGTCTTTGGTTTTGAGAATTCGCTCAGGAAAATAAAACTTTTTGCCCTATAACTTCCAGTGCAGTCATGAAATCAATACGAATTTCATACAATTAATGGAACCTATTATAAACATTATTCAGGCCAAATTTGGTTGAAAAGCCATGATAGGATTGCCAGCTATGGTTGGTTTTGTGTTTGTTTGCAATATCTTTATTAAGCGGTTTTATCGTAGAATTTTCAATTGGTTATGATATTGTAGTGACAATAAATAGCAAATATTAAGCTTTCGATTATTTGAAAAAACTCGCTGCAGGTAACCCTAAATTTCTTTATACTCCTATAACTTCAAATGCTATATAACAACGTGAAGCAGATGTGATATATTCTTGGCTTTGATACTGGCGAAAGGTTGCCAGCACGAGTCGGTTGTGCTACTTTTCTATCAATAAATGCTTACAGTTAGTATTCATACCGGAAACATTCACAATAAAAATAAATAACCGATGTTTCAATTCCCAAAGTTCTGCAAATTTTTTGGATCGCAGCCCCAAACTCTTACTTCAGTTACAGTGCTGCAGGCACTGAGCATTTTCTTCATTGATGTTATATGAGATGCTGCTTTCAAAATTTTGTGATATAAGCAACTGATAACGAATATAATTAACCCGTGTTTTGCTCTCATAAACGTTGAAATTCATGCCAGTGGTAATATCTGAAACCTTCTACCATATGAGTTATAATGCATTCTTGAGACAAAAGTAAAACGTGGCATTTGAAACAATTTGGCCGTAATAAGCAGCGCATGTGGTGGAATATGCACTCAAAACCTGCACGATTCTTCTACTGTTCTTCGAACATTAGTGTTTCTAGCGGTTCAGGTGCGCTAGAGTTTTTCATACTTGATTCGTTTTCGTTCTAGTTTTTGAAATTTTTGCGCCAGTTTTTCAGCAGTTGAATTAACATTTACATTTATTGTTCTTTTCTTATATTTAAGATAAAAGTAAATTGATGTAATTACTAAAATGAATAAAACTATAATTGGATTTGAAGAAATGGCTATATGCCGTGTGTGTCGAAAATCAATAAGTGTAATTTTTTCTAATTTCTTTGATTCTTCGAGCTTTAAATCTTCAAAGGTTACTTCATAATTAGTGTAATTTAGAGGAATAATTGGTGAAATTATTAGTTTGTGGTCGAAGTTGATTATTTTATTTGTGTATATTTTGTTGTTAAGTTGTACTGAACAATTGTTAAAATTTACTGCAAAATTACCAGATGTTTTGAAATGTTTTTCATTACAATTATGCTTTATTTTGCTATGAAAATTCTTAACTAAGGGAATACCATTTTCTATTTCTTCTGCATATGTGTGATTATCTGCTTTTATGAGTTTACAGGTGTTTTCACAATTTATGGGATTTTTAACTGTTTGACATATTTATTTTCTGGGTAAATTGGTTCTTAAATTTAAGTACAATTTGATCTGGTACATTTAATTTTGTAAAGCTATGGTTAGGAATAGTGCGTAAATAGTATGTTGGTGCTGGTTCCTTATAAAATATTGGTATATTTAAAACTATGTACAAAATATCTTCGTTCTTTTTGGCGAACACTGACACAGAAAGTTCTTGTATTTCATAAAATCCTATTACATTTTGTTCAATTTTTACTCGATCGAGTATTAAACGGGACATAATTCCAAATCGTGCTGCGTTTCTGTTATCAATTACTTTGTCAATTTCGTATTTGAACTGTCTCAAAATACCTTTATACTTTTGATAAGAAATTTGGCAGGCTAAATTAATTGTTTGGTGTGATGTGATATTTGAGAATTTTTGGAAATAAGTTTGTATCGATTCCGTTCTGTTTTTAATTAAAGCAAGATTATGTTCGAAAATTTCATTATTTCTTATTTGCTTGCTAAACTGCGTAGCTATTTCGTTATTATTCTTATCGATTATGTCAAGATGTTCAACAATTTCCTCCCGATCGTCATTGTCCATGACGCCGCACAACCACTTATACAATCCTCCAATCGGATCTATTAATCCTCTTTTTGGACGTATTGGAGTTATTGTTTGTAAACCATTTGTATTTGTTAAACGTTTTTTTATCAATATTTTTTGGTAATTTAATTTTTGTTTCCAGGTCGTTTAATTCAGATTTTAAATCCAGAAAGTACTCTTTATTAGAAGATTTTCTGTTTTATTAGGGTAGTTCATTTGGACTGTAGAAAATGATTCAATGGCTTCATAATAGCTTGTAACGTTGATTTTATGAAAAATTCGGTATTGGTCTGCAATTAACTGTATTACTTACTTTTTATTAGTAATATGCCATTGTCGGATTCTAACTTCTCAATCTGGATGTCGGTTGAAACTAAGTGTAATGTTAGGAATAGGAAGGTCCCCTGCAGAAATCTCAGGATCGATACCATCTGAAACGACAAAACGTTTTGGGCGTTTGATATTTGTGATAGCGACGTCTTTTAATTTTCGTTCTGTGTATTTTGGCAAGTGTTTAGGTGTACGGTAAGGTGTTTTACGAAACCTTTTGAACGTGTTTCTTCGTAATCTTCACGTGAATTATTTTGTTTGTTTATAGATTTCTCTTTAGCTTTTTTCATTAACTCAAAAACCCTGTTTTTGTCGGCCAACCCATGATGGGGTTTGAAAGATTCTTCATCAATCGTTGAATGAATTTTACGATTATAGAAGTAGAGGGAAGTGAACAAATGTGCTTTACAAGATTCACTGGGAGAAGTAGCTCTATACTTGGCTGTCAGTGTTTGATACAATCTTTCTACGTCACTGTTTCCAGTGTGAGAATGAGGCTTTGTGAAATGAACTTGTACATTAAAATCATTGCATAGTTTGTTAATAAAAAAGTTTTTAAACTCATTATCGGCAATAATTTTACTGAGCTTGTCTAAATTTGAAAAGAAAAATAGAAGGGCTTCCTTCAATGATGGTTTGGATTGATCAGATAGAACAATTGCGGCGGCGTATTTCGAAAATTTGTCGATACATGTAGCAACTTTCAGACGATTAATAAAAAAAATGTCAACATGGAAAATTTAGTTAATGTCCTGCGGGGTTTCTGTAACTTTAAATTTTGGTTTGATAGGATTAGTAGAATGCAGTGCTGTCATTTTAGCATTTTAAATGCTAGATTTAGCATTTTTTTTTCCAAAACGCCATTCGAAATTCTGAGTTAGCATCTAGCATTATTTTTAGCATTTAAATTTAGATTTCGGAATAATCTGGCACTCATCTATTTACAATCTCGCACAAGCTTTGTTCGTGTACTTTCAGTTGCGTTCATGAAAGGAAACTTCCTGAATCATGTGGTGGCGGAAATTCATGAAAAATATAAAAACGCGCTCATGACATTTTCGCAGAAGTGACAACCAGGAGTGACAGTTGTCTGATTTTTGAATAATAATACTGATTACAAAATCTAAAATATAAAGATTATAAAGTCATCTTTATTGATTTAAATATGGTAACGTTCAATTAAATCTTGATGATGCTAAAAATCAGTGATGTGGTCCCATCCACTTCAGACTCCCAGGAGCCTCGGGCATCTACAAGTTCAAGTTTTCCAAAGTATGTGCATTCTAGTTCAATATTTTTTCCTGAATAATGTGAATCAATTGTTTTGTTAGGGTTTCAAATGCAAGCAATCCCACGGATAACGCTGGAGAAAAATCTGCGTTATCCGACACTAATACTTTTTCGTCACTTAAAAATAAATAATTGTTGCTGTTTTGATTGTGAGATTCCAAACGATGTTTTGAAAAATATTGGTGGAAGATTTATATATAACTGGTTTGTTTGTAATAGATATAGAATTATTTTGAGATGTAAATTTTAAACTTCTTATTAGTTTTTGTTATACATACGAGAGTTGATCAAACTAAGTTGATCAAACTAACTTAAAAGAGATATATATATATATATATATATATATATATATATATATATATATATATATATATATATATATATATATATATATATATATATATATATATATATATGTATGTATATATATATATATATATATATATATATATATATATATATATATATATATATATATATATATATATATATATATATCTATATATATATATTTCAACATAGTTTTCTAACAATTTAATACATTTAGTCCATCTTTTTTCTAGACCCTGGATACCTTTAATTGTATCCATCGCAACTGCAGCCTTGTGAGCCGGTGCGCTATTTTGAAGAAACAGAACCCGGCTCGCAGTTCGCCGTGTCTTTTCTCCTGCATTGTCTCTCACAATCTTCTTATTTGGTCTACTTAGTAAGAGCCTGATATAGTGGTTTTCTTTTTCAAATATTCCACTATAATAATTTCTTGAGTGTCTCAAAAAAATGATGCGATAACGTTTTCTGCCGAACTTGACACTTTGAATTTCTTCGGCGACGATAAAAAGGGTCGGTTTCAGGCTATAGATTGCATATTGGTTTCTGGATCAACATGGTGGATCCAAGTCTTATCCATGGCTACGAAATGTGACAAAAAATTCTTCTGATCTGCCTGGAACTTTTCGAGATTCATCCTTGAAATGTTGACTCGTTTTTTCTTAGGCTCGTCCGTTAACATTCTCGGTACCCAACGCGCAGCGACCTTCTTCATGTGTAATTTGTAACGCCGCGTCCACATTGGCCATGGGAGATGGCATAACATTCGACTTGCCATGGAAATGGAAAATGTAGACGGTACATGGCATGCCATATTTGATGGCATGCCATATATGTCAAGCCATATGGCAAAACATTTGCATGGCCATCAGCATGGCCATATTCTGACAGTTTTTCATTTTCAAAATGGCGATGTCGAGGGAAATAGTGTTACAAACCCTAAACGAATACAAAAAAAAGATTGCTTATGGAAATATATGTTCGCCTTTTCCTCAATTTGCGCCTTTCCTTACATTCTGCTTCCTCTAACCTTCGCAGTGCTCTATAACACCGGATAGCGGGCATATGTTCACTGCTGAATGATATTTTCAAAATGATATGGCATGACATGCCGTTGCCCAGGCATCAGATGACATGCCATAAACTGACATTCGTTGCCATCGCATATGGCAGAGCTTATGGCCAATGTAGACTCAGGGTAAATACTTTTCGGACACTACCATATGAGATCCCTGTGACCTCAGCTACATGCCTGAAGGTCACTTTTCGATCTGCCAGCACGACATCTTCGACTTTTTTTGCGTTGTCTTCAGTGAGGAATGTGAATGGGCGTCCTTCGTGGTGTTCATCTTCAGTGGATGTTCTTCCCAGCTTAAACTCCTTGGCCTAGCATGCAACGGTGGCATATGGAGAAGCAGAGTCCCCTAATGTTTCCACCGTGTATGCCTCTGGTAGACAGTTTTTTCAAACAGAGGTACTTACTGACAGCTTTAATTTCGTTTTTCCCCATTTTGAGGTTCTCTTTTCGACTGTTCGTATGCAAATGAATGTAGCTCACTGGAATCGTGGCTTATTTATATGTTTTTTTTTCATGCTGACTTAGTGAGTATATGTAGCATTAAAATTTTTTTTTTAAATTTCATGCGAACTGGAAAAAACCGATTATCATTACTTATTGATCAGCCCTCATATAAATATACATATTGTTTTCATATTGAACCATCGGTAAAGCTATTTATGTCAATTAAATAAGAAAGCATTATTTAGCATTATAATTTTACCAGATCTGGCATTATTTAGCATTTAATAAAATTGAATCTAGCATTATTCCAAAAAAATAAATGGCAGCACTGGTAGAATGTTTCACTTTATTGCATATATCACAATTATTAATATAACGTGTAACTAAGCTTTTCAAGTTTGGGTGGTAGACAAATTTTGCTATCTCTTTGAATGTTTTTTCGATCCCACCATGTCCTATTTGTTTGGTGTGATATATGTGGATTTGGTAAATGGCTTCGTCTTCGGATTGCAAATCACGAAGAATACCAAACACTTTGATGAATTTATAGCTTTTATCAAATAACTCGTTTAATTTCAATTGAAGTTTGTTATGTCGTCTAAATCTGAATCTGAATAAATAGCAACTTGTTTGTTTGGAGGTATTTTGGCCATTAGTTCAATAATGTATTCGTGAAGGTTAAAATCTTCTTGTTGGGTTGGGGGGAGAGTACAATTTGGTACTTATATTTATTCACATAATCGTCCTTAATTGGTATTAACACGTTTTGGTTTTCAATTTCAGAATGAACAGTGACGTCGCTGCTTACTTCCGGTGGTTGAAATAAGGATTCATTATGAACTTGCAGTGACTCCGGAATATTGATGTTTTGTTCCCTACAAATTTCTATTATTTCTGTAAAAACATCTTCGGGGTTTTCGCTAATTATTACATGGGGGCTATGCGTATCTACTGACGAGTGCTCATCAGCATAGACTTCATTGTTTTTAAGACGTGACAGGAAATCCGCAACTTGATTATTTTTCTCTTTTATATAATTAATTTCAAAATCATATTCATTTAGGCGTAGCTTCCAACGGATTAATTTTTGATTAGGTTCATTTAAGGAGTTGAGCCAAATGAGTGGACGGTGGTCGGTTTCAAGTTTGAAATGGTAACTGTAGAGATAAGGCCTAAAGTTTTTGGTTGCCCAAACGATTGCTAGCAGCTCTTGTTCCTCCGTGGAGTAATTGACTTCATGTGTATTTAAAGTGCGTGAAGCGTATGCGATTGGGTGATTGCTTTGGGATAGTACCGCTCCTAACGGATATTGAGATGCATCGGTAGTTCGCGTAAAACTTTGGGAGAAATCAGGAATAACACTGGTGGATTACTGAGAAGTAATTTTATTGTGGTGAAGCATTCAACGTATTCGAAATTATTAGTATCAATTTTTGCACCTTTCTTGAGACATTTGGTTATTGGTATAGCTAATGCAGAATAATCTTTAATGAATTTTCTATAGTAGCTTGTTAATCCCAAAAATGATCTTAATTGTTTGATAGTTTTAGGGATTTGCAAATTTCGAATTTTGTTTAGTTTTTCCGGATTTGGTTTTATTCCATCTTTGGTTAAAATAAGACCTAAAAATTCTGTTTGGTGGGTGAAAAAGTTACATTTGTCAGACTGAATTTTTAAATTATTCTCTTTTAATTTGTGGAAGATTTTACGGATAGAGCTAATATGTTCATCGAGATAGGTACTGAAGATCAAAACGTCATCCAAATACACCACGCAGTTTTTATTAATATACTCCTTCAGAAAGGTATTTATGATCCGCTGGAAGGTTGCGGAAGCATTTCGTAGTGTCCATTATGTGTCGAGAAAGCAGATTTCGCTCTATCATTTGGTTCCACTAGAATCTGGTGTAATCCTTTTGCCATATCAATAGTAGTAAAATAGTTTGCATTTCCCAATTTATCAAACAGATCCTCGATGTTTGGAAGTGGAAATTTGTCGCAGATGGTGATATCATTCAACTTCCGATAGTCGGTCACTAACCTCCACTTTTTTTGCCCGGAATTGTCTACCTTTTTTGGTACAATCCACAATGGTGCATTGTACGGGGAGTCTGATGGTCGAATTATATTATTTTGGAGCCTTTCTCTAATTTGTTCATCTACTATTTTTTGTATATTTTTGTGAATATTGGTTTATCCGACGATAATTTAATTTTGTGTGTAACTATTTTAGTTGAGGTAAGTACATCTCCCTCTTTATAAAATAAGTGACTGTAATCTCGAATAATTTTCATAAGTTCGCTTTTTTCTTCGCAATTCAAATGGTCAGTTTTTATGTTTTGGGTTGTTCGGTTTTTTACCGCAGAAAACTTTTCTATTGCAAGGCAAAGACTTTTGGAAACTGTGTGTGGAGACATATCGTCGGTTATAAAAGGGACAGTTTTATTATTTATTGTTATGGATACATCGGAATTATCAATCACAGATTGGGTTGGGACTAAGACATTTTGACCCAGAATTGCGTCAAACTTTGACCTTTGTACTGAGTTTCCACTCAATATTTGAATGAATAAGGCCAAATTCTTCAGGCAAGTTTGTCCACAATCCTTTTTCGATTAATTCAACGGAATGAAGACTTATTTATTATTTATTATTATTTATTAATGTCCAAATCAACAAAACAAATCCAATTATAGATTAGACATAGCAACAAAAACAAATATATATATACAAAAGAAAACAAATATATATATATATACAAAGAAAAGAAAAATTAAAATTAAGTGAAATTCAGAAAGGAAAAGTAATCAAAAGCAAAATCGACCGAAAAAAAGATATAACAAAAGATTAAATTATGACAAATTTCATGTACCAGATAGAACGTTATTTTTTAAAATATTTTTAAACATAGCTAATGTTCGAGGCAGAGGACCAAGGTTAAGGTTATTATGCTGACGAGGCAAACGCAAAAGGGGAGAAAAGAAATAGGTATCAGTACGGGCAAATGTAACATTAAATTTGAAAAATGTTCTATTAGGACGGCCCGAATCTCTAACAGAGAGGTGAATGTTGGGGTCCACCAGTATACAGCCGTTGAAAAGTTTAAAAAGGAGGCACTCGTCGAAGAACACTCTACGTGACTCAAGGGAAGGAATTTGAAGGATGGAGAGGCGCATACTGTAATCGCAATACGGAATATTGAACTTATAGAACAATGAGCGGGTGAATCTGCGTTGCACGGATTCAACCGCAGCAATCAAGTATGCGTAATGTGGACACCAAATTTGGCAACAGTATTCAAAAACACTACGAACGAAGGAAAAAACAGATATAGAGGAGTGGAAAGATTAACAAAACGTTTAGAGGATCTAATGATGAAGCCGGAAAAACGAGAAGCCTTGGCAGTGACGTGTAAAATATGTAAATCAAACTTCAACTTGGAATCGAAGATCACGCCAAGGTCCTTGAAACCAGCAACAACATTGAGAGGGGAGCCGAGGACAGAGTAGGAGAAGAGAAGAGGGGATGTTTTGTGGGTAAAAGACATTTGATGACACTTCGAAACATTCAAAGTGAGAGAATTCGCTGCGCACCAAGTAGCCAAAGTATCCAAATGATTCTGTAATAAGGAACAGTCACTAGCGGATTCTATCACTCTGAAAATTTTGAGATCATCAGCGTTTAAAAGACAGGGTGAATTAAAGAGAGAAGGAAGATCGTTTACAAACAAAAAGAACAATAAAGGACCAAGAATATATCCTTGCGGAACTCCTGAGGTAGGAAAAAAGGGTGAAGAAGAGCAAGAGTTAACAATCACAACACAAGAACGATCACGAACTTAGGAGGAGAACCAAGAAAAGAGGACCCCAGAGAGACCAAACCCTGCTAACTTTGACAGAAGAACAACATGGTTCACAGAATCGAAAGCCTTGGCAAAGTCTGTATATAGGACATCTACTTGCTTTTGCTTGTCGATTGCGGAAGCTATGGTGTTTGTAAAAGACAATAAGTTTGTAACCGTTGACTTACCTTTAACAAATCCATGTTGTTCACTGGCCAGCAAGGGCTGAATATATGGGTACACTCTATTGTAAACTACTCTTTCGAGGAGCTTACTAAAACATGGCAGAAGGGATATTGGACGGTAATTAGGGATGTAAGAAGTATCGCCAGCTTTATGAATGGGAAATATGTTGGCGGATTTCCAAAGGGCAGGAAAGGTACCGGTGGAGATGTTAATGTTGAAAATTATTGACAGAGGAACACACAAAGAGGAAGACAGTGATTTGGTAAAAAAATTCGGAATGCCGTCAGCACCGAGGCTAGAACTTCCAAGGGATTAGTTAAAGCAGTGGAAAGGGTACGATCAGGCGTGGGAAAAATTGTTGAAGGCGAAGAACTACTAAGATGGGAGGTAAAGGAAGAAAAAAATTGAGCAAAGAGCTCGCAGGAATCCTTAGGTGAGGACGCAGACTTATCATGAAGATACATGGGAAAAGGAATGCCAGAGGAGGTTTTAAGGGATTTTATATAAGACCAAAAAGGCTTAGGATTGTCCGAAGTAATAGAAGTTTCGACATGCTCCAGGTAGGCACGCATTGCGTCATTGGCTGCTTTTTTAGCAGCAGCCCGTAACCTTTGAAAATTCAAAAAGTCATTAAGAGAGCCAGACCTTTTGTATTTACTACGCGCCGCATCTTTGGCTCTTAGAGCAACCGCAACATCAACTGTGAACCATGGAGGATCGGAACTTCTTTTACAGCGGAAGGAAGGAGTATAGCAGGATATTAAGTTGGACAAGAGGGAATAAAATTTTTCAAGAGCATCATCCACACTTAGCCCTCTGAAGAAATTATACCAGTTAGTAGCATTGATTTCGTTGGACAAGGCGGAATAGTTAGCTTTTTTAAAATTAAAACGAAGAGTGGAAACAGATTTGACTTTAGACGAACGGTTAAGTGTTAATTCCATAAAAAGAGGAGGATGATGAGGATCAGGTTGCACATACGGAGACAGAGAAGGACTCAAGCAAAAGGAAGAAGGGTGAATATTAGTTAGAATGAAATCCAGAATCCTGTTGTTAGTATTCGGAACGTTGTTAAATTGGGAAATGGAGCAAAGGGACATAAAGGAAGAAATACTGAGAGAAATATTGCTAGAAGATAAAATATTTGAGAAAGTATCATCCCAAACTAGCGATGGCATATTAAAGTCACCACATAAAAGTAAGGAAGGAGAAGGGAAGCGGTTATTAAGGTAGGACGAGAGTTCCGCAAAGAAACGTTCATATACCAGTACGGGGCTACTACAAGGAATGTATATAGAAGAAACAAGCAGCACTACAGATGGTGAAGGAGAAATACGGACAATCACACATTCGACCGGGACGGAGGGAATGAAGTCACTGCAGACCGTTCCATTCAGAGATTTGTGAATAGCAATTAAAACACCACCTCCTAATGAAATATTACACGAAGATCGATTCCGATCTCTATGAAAAACAGTGTGAAGTGGAAAGATTTCATTACTGTATATATCCCCAGACAACCAGGTCTCTGTAAGACAGACAATGTCATCAGACGCGATTACCGAGGGGATCTTTATATAATTAACCTTGGTCCTCTGACCACGAACGTTCTGGCAGTAAATTTTAAGAAGTCGGTTCAAGCTCTGCTTGTTGATGAGTTTAGTTTCGAAAGCTCCGCGATGAATTCCTGCGAAAGTTTTTCCGAGGTCTTGGAATGAACTCCTTAACTAAGGTGCCAGGAGGCCAGAAATTGATTTGGAGAGCCTTTTTCGAGCCAGGAGGCAAAGTAATTCGAAACAAAGCGATAATTTGGGTGGCCAGATTGTCCGTAGTCGATTTTGCGCATGTAAGAAGCGAAGGAACGTGGCCCAGCCTTGCCAAAATATACGATTTAATGTCTTCAGCCGTTGTAGAGTATGCGAGCCGTGATCCAAATATTTGTAACGGTGGACGCACAACTGTTAATAGAGGAGCAGCACGGGGAAGATCAGTCACCGGAACCGGTGTGACGGCCGATGGCTGACTCGCGCTCTTCTTAGCACTTGCAGATTTAGCCGGTGAGCAGACCGCAATATCGTTAGTAGGCACGGTCGGAGACTTTACACGGCTCTCAGGCTGCAGACATTCCTGTGTGTTGAACACGGCAGATGAAAGCAATAATAGTTGCGATGGTTGCAGCTGAGGCAGCAACTGAGGCTTCGAAGCTGTGGATTGAACCCACGAATGAGTACGCATAGCTGTCGGGGAACCAGGTGGGCTCGCTAAAACACAGTCATTATTCAGCCCTCCGGATGAAGATGTTGAAGGTTGGTCAACGTTGGCAATACAGACCAGCAGATCAACCTCCTTGCTGGTGGATTGAAATTCGTCCGTTAATTTAGCAAGAGAACTCGCTAGCATATCAATGGCCGACTTAGCGGAACGAAGACGCGAAGCATAGGAAGCCATAGAATGCTTTCTGCATTTCACGCAGAACCAGTACACCCCCGAGTCTCGATTAGAGATCGCATCAGTGCACTTTTCCGGCAGCGAAACACATTTCGAATGGAAAGTCAGCGAACAAAAGCCAGCACACGTCACCATGGGTGAGGTATCCTTCTTGTCCAAGCAGCAAGCAGCATCACAGAGTGCCATAATGTTCAATTAGTTGTAAATGTATTTACCACACAACGATTGAAAAGTGTCAATATATCACACACGCTATACGCGAAGGGTTAAGGATAAATTGATAAATTGACCAAAAGTAGAAATTGTCCAAAAGTTTAAATTGTCCGAAAGCAGTAGATGAATTGAGGCTTCAATAAAGTTAAAGAAAGCACAAGTTCGCAAAGCACAAACTATGATCACGATCGCACACTTTCCGGATAATATGTATGAAATGTCGGAAATGTAAAAGCTTCGATAAAAAAACACAAGTTCAAAATTAGCACGGACTATGATCAAGCGCGCACACTTTCCGGATGATAAGTATTAAATGTCGAAAATGTACAAATTCACTAAGAGAAAAAGCTCATACGCGGTTAAGTCAGTGACAGCACGCAAAGCTTAAGGCAGCAAGCGGTAAAAATGCGAAAGCAAAGATCTCGTCGTAATGCCTAGTACTATACTCTTCGCGAAACGAATTCAACGGTCGAATCCCATACAAAAAGAGCTTTTTAATTCATCAGTAAAGCTCTTTTGTATGGGATTTGACCGTTGAATTCGTTTCGCGAAGAGTATAGTACTAGGCATAAGAAAACGAAGAACAGCACCTTCTATCGCACCAAAACACTAAACGGTGACGTGTAGAAGAACTACAAGAAGCTTTCGAAACTAGTAAGCGTAGTAAAAGCGACGAGCGGAACAGATCAATTAAAAGTAAACACGGAGCTCGCGACAAGCAGCAGTGTTCGGTTGAAAGTTTGGAACTTTTTTTGTTTAACTTATTAGGATTTTTGAGGGTGTGGCACTTGGACTCGGGAAAGATTGAGAGACTGTGAGAGAGAGAGATTGTGCTATCAAGCTGAGAAGTATTATTTCATACCCATTTGATACCCAAATTTCATACCCATTCCATACCCAAATTTCATTCCCATTTCATACCCAAATATCATACCGTAATTTCATACCCATTTCATGCCCTAATTTCATACCCATTTCATACCCAAATTTCACACCCATTTCATACCCAAATTTCATACCAATTTCATACCCAAATTTCATACTCAAATTGCATACCCAAAATTCATACTTAAATTTCATACCTTAATTTCATACCCAAATTTCATTTCCCAATTTTATACCCAAATTTCAGGCTCGGTTAGAGAAAATTTTCTATCCGATGACATCACCCACGCAGAACTCTACTGATTGAAAAATTGACCACAAAAAACTTTACTGATTGAGCTTAGCATTTTCTATATTGTTAAGTTAGGATTTGTGCGGAAGAGTGGAACGTTTATAATTGGAATGAAAATAGAGAGGCATGAAAGAAAGCGGTTTTTGTGTAAAGCCGCGTTTCTAATGCTGGAGTCAGGTTTCGCCAAATCTCAGAGTAGAACTGGCTTGTTCTCAATGATAGATTTTCGAAATTCGACAATGGTGATGACATTTTGTGCTTTGAGAACTCAAAGCTGAAGCATTTATTGCTAGTTTGGAGGCATTTTATGAGAAACTAAAATAATCGGAATTTTTACCAAGATTTCCTGAAAACAAACGATTAAATTATGTGTAAAAGAGCATCAAATTAGGTAGTAATTTGTAAAATATAAATAATAATTTCTAATACATATGTTATATAAATAATAAATTTAGATGATATATAAATAAATCATTTGAATGTTCGTTTGCAGTTTAAATAGCAGATAGACTTGACTTTTTTCGAAAGGCACGTAATAATTTTTGTTTATGATATATACTATTATGATATATCGTCGGGTGTACGCCAAAACCATGAATGTGCTTTTTTGGTGATTTTCAGTTTTTCATGTCACTGTACGCGAAATTCTTATACAAACAATTTGCCAAAACCGGAAATGTAAAATTCCATTTTATGCCTACACAAAGTCAAAATTTCAATTTTATGAATTACCTAAAAACTAAGTATTTTCCAAATGCGTTACATCAAAATTATGAATGTGCAGATTCATTGTTTTAGTGTAACGGAATAGTATTAGAATATTATCTTCCTTAATTCAAAAAAAAATGTTTCTTATATTTTAAAACTGATTTATAATATTACGTCAAATTTTCAAATTGATTTTACTCGAAATAGCATTTTAGCACATTCATGGTTTTGGCGTACACCCGACGATATAAGAGTAATATAAAGTTCTAATATAGAATAATCATGTATAACAATTTTTTTTTCAATCCATGTATTATGGATTGTGTTTCTTGAAAGCAAACTATTCTCATTTATTCCGTGAATTTAATTTTCAGCAGTTTCATTGTCTTTATCAAGAACTATGTTTGCTTTACCATAAAATACCGAAAACTATGGTAACGTTAATAAAACGTAATAATAATAACATTTCACTCAAAATTTTAATGAGGCAAAATTTAAACGTTTTTAAATACCGCATTTTAGTCTTGACCCCCAGGAGAAAAAAGGAAAATTGAAATCGCAAACGCCTTTGGTTTGTCCATTTGCCGGCAATGCCTACTCCAACTTCACAACTTTCACCACAAGAAATTATTCGAATTTGAATTTCGAAGGTACAACGACATCTGTCGTAACACATATTTGAATATAATTTTCAATAACTATTCTTATCACTGATGGGCTATGAATTTGTTTTACTATTGGTGTAAACGCACAAATCATTCATCCAACAGTATTTTCTATGACATAATTTTTTTTTAACGCGGAAAACAACACTTTACACTTCATTATAAACAGAGCTTTCATAAATGCCATCTGCTGGAAAATAGTGAACCTATTAATTCGAAAATCTTCGAAAACTTCATTCATCCAACAGTATTTTCTATGACATAATTTTTTTTTAACGCGGAAAACAACACTTTACACTTCATTATAAACAGAGCTTTCATAAATGCCATCTGCTGGAAAATAGTGAACCTATTAATTCAAAAATCTTCGAAAACTTTCACGCTGAAGTAAAAGTAGGTCCTATTCTAGACTTCAGCCGCGTTTTCTATGCTTGAGTGAGCTTTTGCCGAATCTCAGAGTAGAGCTGGCCTGTTCCCAATGAGCGTTTTTACAGCACTTCCCAATTCGGGATTCGGAATATACCGTAATTCGTGAGCTTTCTCTGCGTGGTATTGTATTTGTGTGTACACGATAATTCTGTGTACGTACACGTAGATTTTCATTATGGCGGCATTTGACTACTGCTGTTCACTTCGTTCGAGCATGTGCATGGACGCAGCTTTCCGATATGGCGGCTTCTGACCAACGCTGCTTGCTTCGTGTCAGCACGTCCGTGTAGTCGGATTTCCAATATGGCAGATTCTGACTTATCCTATTCACATCGTGCGAGCATGCTCGTGCAGAAGATTTGCCCTAGCGGCTTCTGCTAATTGGTGCTGATTTCGTAAGGGCGTTTCCATACAGGGAAATTCTTTACATGGCTACTTCTGAAAAACGCTGTTCATTTTGCAGGAGCGTGTACAAACGGGCACACTTCTAATATGTCGGCTTCTGGCGAGTGCAGTTCACTTCGTAGATGCGTATTCATGTAAGGGAATTCCAATGTGGCGGCTTCTGAAATTCACCGTTTACTTCGTTGAAGCGCGTGGAAACAGGGAAATTTGTTTTATTGATGCTTCTGGCGAGTGCTGTTCACTTAGTTGGTGCGTGTCTGGTGAATAGCGACGTCGCCACTTCATGCATCAACGTTACATAAACCATTTGCGATGATGGTTATGTGGTTTAGGCATTTGGCAGCACCGCGGCCGTGAATTGCATTAATGTTCTAAGCACATTTTAGCACTTTAGAGATATTCGATAATTTGTGTTTTGATTCGCACTGCAGATATATGGAGAGGTCATTTTTGAATATTGATTTTAGCATACTTCCACAATAGATAAGTATTTGAAATTTAGCAAAATAATGCAGTAGAGCAGGGGTAGGAAAACGGTCGATCGCGATCGACCGGTCGATCGCAAACAGTTCGACAATCGATCACAGACATTTTTGATAATTTACGAAGTTCATTTAAAATGTGAGCTAAAAATTTATTCAGTAAATTTTGGAATGATTTTTTACATTTTGGACGATTTATTCAGTACGTTTTGGAATGGGCCTTGGGTTCATAGATCCAATCGGACAGTCCACGCAGTTTCAGTTCACACAAAAGCTCCCAGAGCCTTGGTGGCGGAGAAGCCAACGGGAAAATCCGAGATAGCTATGCTCTCGATTTGTGCAGTTTATAGATTTATATCATTTTAGTAAAACTGCTTCACTAAATCTCGTATACGTATACGGTTGTTTCATTTCCTTAAATCTCTCTGTTCTATACACCTTGACTTCATTTGCATTCGTCTCCCTGCTACCGAGATAGTAAATTGTCACACATAGCGCAAGAAAGGTTAATCTCAATTTTAGATAAAATAAAATTAAAATTAAAATCTTTTCACGCCAATGAAGTTTGTGTAGTTCATTCTTTCGACCTAAAGAGTGACATTTGGTGTTTGAATTT
Organism: Nemotelus pantherinus; assembly: GCA_963978885.1. NCBI lineage: Eukaryota > Metazoa > Arthropoda > Insecta > Diptera > Stratiomyidae > Nemotelus > Nemotelus pantherinus. The sequence continues at coordinate 87,021,469 of OZ022266.1, read as the reverse complement.
TTAAAATTGAATTGTGTAAATGTCTTTTCAATAATAAAATCGTTCAAAAATTGAAATTCTTGACATCTTATCCGTTAGAAATGATAAGTGTCCCCGCTTTTCTGCATTTTCAAAATTTTTGCTCGAAATAATGACCAGATAATGGAGACATGTCAAAATTTAGCTTCACGATTAAATCAGTACTATCCTAAAAAATGAACTGCACCTACTAAATTGGCGTGAAATGATTAGAGACATGTGCCAAAGCTATTTGCATTTTCAAAGCGAAAGCATGTTCCAAGCAATTTTTCACGCTTAAAAGTGAGTACACCTCTTGCTTATTTTCAAGCTAAATTTTCGCCGAAATAAATTTCACGTCAAAATTTGCATGAAAATTTAACGTGAAATCGAAAACAGTACTAAGCTAAATCTTTTGCCTGAAATTATTGCATTTTTGGACACATTGGGAGAAAAACATGAACAATTGGAAGATCCAGTATGGGTAAAGATATAAGCATTTCTTACAGATTTTATGGGCCGTTACAATTTGCTTAGTTTACAATTACAAGGAAAAGGAAAATATTGTTGACTTGTTGAGTTCGGTAAATGTTCTTTAAGTAAAATTAAAACCTTTTGCTTCACAATTAAATAGGCAAAATTTTTAAATATTTTCCATATTTTGAAAAACACATTTAACTTACTGGTCATTCTAGCTGAAAGCTGAAAGACATTCTTCAGTTCGCGAAAGAGTCCGGGGCCTTCGATGGCCGCTTGGACTGATTTTTTTTCTCCTGCCCCATTTATCTGGTAGCACTATATACCAATAGGTCAATGTGTGGCCTTGTGTCAACTGGTACAACCTAACCTAACCTACTGGTGCATGTAATTTTGAAATGTTTTGTCCTGAACTAGAAAATTTTAAACAAGAATTCGAGAGACGATTTGCAAATCTCAATAACCTTCAACCGATTTTTGAATTTATTTCATTTCCTTTTAGAGAATTCGATAACGAGGGTATTTCATCAAATCTAGCATTGCGCTTCAGTGCTTACAAGCCTAACTCTACAATACTTTTTGATACATCAAAAATTAATCCAAAATATTTATTAATAAAGTACATTGCACAAAGTAGTAATACAATGTATTTAATATATTAATATCAATAAAAACCTTAATTTAATCTTTATTTGTTTGGAATGGGTTAAACCCATTTTTCGAAGTCGATCGCGCATAAATTAAAAAAATTAATGTCGATTATACCAGTATTAGGTTTGCCCACCCCTGCAGTAGAGTATGTAATTTTCGAGTATTACTAACGCAAAAATGACCAAAATTTTGAAAGAAAGTTTATGGAAATCAGGGCAGAGCGAGAGTTTGATTTAATTTCTAATTACATTTATGAGAGAAAATATATTTAGAAGAACCAAGACAGCACATTTTACTAATTTAAAATAAGGGGCATTTCACGTCAAGCGGACAACGAAAAAAAGTCGTGGCTCTGGATTTCGTTCAAATTGTGCACACCGGTTTTTATTGTCAAACGACAACAACAGTCTAATCATTTTCATAAATTTACATAACCATAATAGCAAATCGTTTATGTACTCACGCCCAGGGTTGACACTTTACTAAATTTGAAGTAGGTTTACTTCATTTCTATTTTGAAAATAATAGCTACTTCACTACTTCAGTTTCTTCGGAATCTAGTCCATGTTCGCTTCAAATCGAATCAGAGAGAGTTTGTTTTTCTTTTCCAAATTTTTTTTTCCTGCACCAAGCTTCGACAGCAACACTTTTCTAGTCGAATGGTATTTCAATGCAACGAACAAAATACTGCAAGTCAAACGCTAGGCTTAACTCAAAAATAATACAGTTTGGGAAAGAAATGGTCAAGACTGCAAATATCATTATGTTTTGTGTATAAAAGTTATATTATGCCTTAATTTATTGTTTGAACAACTTTTAATTGGAGTTTTTGACGTTGTTTTACTTAATATTTTTTCCGTTATCGTCAAAATTATGTTTACCTAGTTTATATGAAAAATAAATTAATGCTTTACATTAAGTGACCCCAATCGTTCATCTATTTCATTTGTTTCTACTTCAAATCTACTTAAAAATATTTTCAACTTCTACTTCAAATTTTGTCCACGAAGTGCGAGCCCTGCTAACGGCAGCATAAAGTACCCAGCAAGCAATTTAGAAAGCGTTTCCTAAAAACGATAGTTTCTCGATAATCTTCAGACATATCCCTTATACGAAACCGAGCCTGTTCGCAAATATATCAGCAACAATAATTTTCCTTACTATTAGCGACATATAATAATAATGCATGCCATGTGTATGTACCCTATGGCCCATGCAACTCATTAACAGGCAACATTACCAAGATTTTTTCCCTAGTTTGCTGGTCGCGGTATGCCGAACAATTTGTCTGTGCTGAAAAGTGTTCTAATGTTACGATGTTTTATGTTCAACTTTAGCAGCCTATATTGCTTCATTCTTCCAGTCTTTCAAATTTACTCTACCATGCGTAAATAATTTTAACTCATTTTCAAATCACAAAAGCTTATATATTTTAAATCGTTAAAACTATCGCTAATAATTCATAAAAGTGTATAGGTGATATATACTCGCTAAAACTGCATGTTTTTTAGCCCATTAATTAATTGTTACAGGCCGCCTCCATTAGCAATTTCCCATGGCATAACATTTCAAATTGCTAATGGAAGTGGCCTATGGTATGCAATATTTGATGGCATGCCATATATGGTAGGCAATATGGTATGCCATTTGCTTGTATGCTATCAACAGCAGAATTTCTTCACCCTACACTTAAAATAAATCCTTAAGAGCATTCTAGTTATGGCACCGTCAACACCTAACCCTCAAGTACCGACATCCGGTCTAAATCTCTATCCAATAGTCGAATAAACAAATTCAATACTTTTCATCTGCAACCATCATATCAATTCAATACTCATATAAACAAATTCAATATTGCAACCATCATATCAATTCAATACTTTCCTAAACAAATTCAATACTTTTCATCTGCAACTATCATATCATTTCAATACTCATATAAACAAATCAATCTTCATATAAACATATTTCCTAAACAAATTCAATACTTTTCATCTGCAACTATCATATCATTTCAATACTCATATAAACAAATCAATCTTCATATAAACATATCTGCTCAAAACAAAAATGTTTATTTCTAAGATCAAAGCGAAATTGGCACAGATCAGGTTACAGAAATCGCATTTAGCAATTTCTGCGAGCACAGCAGTTCTAATATCTAATATCCAATCAAGAAGAAAGTAGATTAGAGTGGGTTCAATCAATCAAGAGTGTGTTTCAATCAATCAAGATCAGTTAAAACAAGTTAATCAAATTTAATAAAAGAATGTACACTAGTATATATATTCAACGTTATAAGTAAAGAATTAGTTCTGATAAAGAAATAAAATATGTTAAAGTGATTAAGCAAAAAACACTGTTTTATTAAACGACCACGATAAAGATAACTATAGTTATGGCACCGTCAGCACCTAACCCTCAAGTACCGACATCCGGGCTAAATCTTTATCCAACGGTAGAATGAAGAAATTCAATACCTTTCAAAATAAATCAATCTTCATATAAACAAATCCATCATATCAATTCAATACTCTTCAATCTTCATATAAACAAATCCATCATATCAATTCAATACTCTTCAATCTTCATATAAACAAATCAACCTTCAGATAAACATATATGTTTATCAAAAATTCTAAGATCAAAGCGAAATACGCACAGATCAGGTTACACAAATCGCATCTAGCAATTTCTGCAACCACAGCAGTCCTAATACTATAAAATCAAGAAGATCAGATCGAGGGAGATCAGAAAAAGAAGAAGTGTGTATCAAGTGTTGTCTCAAACTGAGCAAAATCAAGTGAAGTAAAAGTACAAAATAAGTAAACAGAAAAGTAAGAATGTTACAAGTGATTTGTGTGAAAAAAGACCGTGTACTTATTCGATACGATGACAATTTGATTGTATTATTCAAAAAAAAAAAAAAAAAGATCAATGGAAGATTCTTTTTATATTCAAAATTATAAATAAAAAGTGAAAATGTTTAAACAGTATTTGTTTTCAATTCGTCCACGACAGTTAACTCTATTCAACGCTCAGATACAACGCACGTGCTTTCCGCTCAGAGGCATTTTCGGAATGATATTGCATTCCGATGCATGTTGTTTGGTGGATGGCCACCAAACTGTTCGACGAAGTGAACAGCGGCCGCTAGAAGGCACGATATTATAAATTTCCCTTTTGGACACGCCCTATTGAAAACAAATCACAATCTATGTGTTTGTAAACCAGATCGCCGCTCAAATTTGTATGGTTACACGAGATCGGGATTTCAAACCGGTTTTAATCCGATCTTCGTGTAGCCATACAATTTGATCCGGCACACATGCATATGAACGCTTCGTACAAAACCGGTATTCGCAAATCAAGCTCCTGAAGAGCTTCCGTGCACGTACACAGTCTGCGCACACATCCATGGAAATCGGGCTAAAGCTCACGAATTACGGTATATTCCCAATCCCGAATTGGGAGGTGCTGTAAAAACGCTCAATGATGGATTTTCAACATTCGAAAATGGCGATATCATTTTGTGCTTTGAAAACTCAAAGCTGTAGCACTCATTGCTAGTTTGCTAAAACAAACGATTAAATCGATCAAATTAGCTAGTAATTTATATAATATATATAATAATTTATAATACATATGTTATATAAATAATAAATTTAGATATTATATTAATTAATAATTTGAATGTTCGCTTGGAGTTTAAATACGATAAATTCACTTTCAGAACTAGGCCGCGTTTCCAATGCTGGCTTGGAGTGCAATGTATCTGCGTACGTATTAGCTGTCATGAACTGAAGTTACCCTTTTCAGATTTCTTTACTTGTTGATCGTTCGATACCGACTGAACTTATCCTGCGAGATTTTGTATCAGGAATTTCTGTCGGAATAAAATGATGAGTGGACAGTAATTGGTGCTGCCATTCTTAGTCATTTTTGGATAGGTTTGGGTGAAGGTAAAAGTATGTTTGAAGCTGAATGTGCAGATGGAGGTAATTGCGCTGAGCGTATTAATGTCATGGAAAATAAATCTTGGTTGTTTACTAATTTCCAGTATTTTTGGTGAACAAAAAGCACACTACGTCACTTTGAATCCAACATCTAGCTCACAATGGCGCTTAAATGGTGCAAACTACTTTGGATGAAAAAAAATTAAACCATGCCCAAATTACTTGGCTGGGATGCACATGACACCATGGCCAAGGAATTTATTACAATTCGATCAAGAAAGGCCGAATCATTTACGATTTAGATATGTGCAATGTGCTGAAGCTTGCAAGGAATACTTTAGCAGATTTTCAAATTATCATTGATGATGAACATTAAGTAGGCTTGTAGCAGATAGATTTGACTTTCTTCAAAAGGCACGTAATAATATATGCTTATGATATGTACCATATAATATATAAAAGTAACATAAAATTCTAATATAGAATAATCATGTATAACAGTTTTTTTCAATCGATGTATTATTGATTGTGTTTTTTAAAGCCTAAATATTCTCATTTATTCCGTGAATTTAATTTTCAGCAGCATCATTGTCTTTATCAAGGACTATATTTGCTTCACCTTAAAATATCAAAAACTATGATAACGTTAATGGAACGTAATAATTATAACTTTCACTCGAAATTTTAATGAGGCAAAATTTACAAAAATTTTTATTAATGACCCCCGGGAGAAAAAAAGGCAAATTGAAATCACATACGCCTTTGGTTTGTCCATTTGCCGGCAATGCCTACTCCAACCTCACAACTTTCAACACATGAAATCATTCGAATTTGAATTTCGAAAGTACAACGACATCTGTCGTAACACATATTTGAATTTAATTTTCAACGACTATTCTTATCACAGATGGGTTATGAATTTGTTTCATTATTGATTTCAATGCACAAATCATTCATTTAACTGTATTTTCTATGACATTATCTTTTTTAAACGCGGAAAACAACACTTTACATTTCATTATAAACAGAGTTTTCAGCAACGCCTTCTATTGGAAGGTAGTTAATTTCAAAATTCAAAAATGTCCGAAAAGCTTCACGCTGGAGTTGAAATAGGAGTTCAACTACAGATTTTAGAGATTGATTAGAGAGAGAGGAAGATATGTGAAAGTGCATGAGAGCAAAAGTGTACGCAAACACATTCCACTTAAAGCCAGCATTGGAAACGCGGCTTTCAACTACAGATTTTAGAGATTGATTAGAGAGAGAGGAAGATATGTGAAAATGCATGAAATCAAAACTGTACGCAAATGCATTTCACTCCAAGCCAGCAGCCAAACCTTTGTTTATTTTATTTTATTCATTAACCAAGCAAGGTATAAGTTACATAAACAATACAAAGCAAAATAGAAAATCAAAAACTTAATATGAGTATATAAAAGTAATACGAAAAAAAAAAAATTAAATAAATCAAATAATTAACAAATAAATCAATAATAATTAATAAATAACGAAGATATAAAACACTGACAAATAGCTTAACATAAGGAGTTGTGGATGGCTTGGAAAAGGGAAGATTTGAAGGATAATTTTGAGACCGTTGGGGAATATAGATTACTTATGCTATTGAATATCCTGCAGCATCTATTAATCGGCTCATTAGCTGCGTAAGTAGTGGAATGTGGATATTCCTTAAGAAAACTAGAGGACCTGGTGCTCCTTACAGGGTTATTTAACACCATTTTATTATTGAGAAACTCAACTCTGATAACGCCTCTAATGACATCAAATGTGAAGCAGGCCGAAATCATCTTTCTTCTGGATGCAAGTGGCAATAAGTTTAGGTGACCCAGTCGAAACTCATAGGGAGGAAGGGCGCTAAAATCGTAAGGGTTGTATAGATCTCTCAATGCGAAAAGTAAGAATTGCTTTTGTATGGACTCGAGTCTGTTACTGTGGGTCTCAAAAGCCGGATTCCAGCAAATGGAAGCATATTCGAGAATGGGGCGTACAAGTGAGATGTATAAGGATCTTGTGACCCACAGGTTACGAAATTCCTTCGCACGCCTTTTGATGAAGCCTAACTGTTTGTTTGCACGGGAAAGCATTTGATCATAATGCAAGGTGAAGCGCAGTCTCTCATCCAAGATAACACCAAGGTCAACAACGTTTTCAACTCGAGCTAACAAATTATTGCCGAGGAAGTACGTATTGTGTGAGACGGTGTGTTTTCGGGAAAAACTTATAACTTGGCACTTAGCAATGTTGAGAGAGAGCTTGTTTTCATTGCACCAATGATCAAGTGAATCAAGTTTAGATTGGAGAAAGAGTGCATCGGATTTAGATTTAATGATGTGATAGACTTTGAGATCGTCGGCATAAAGTAAATGAGGTATATTTGTTAGGACGTCAGATAGGTCAGAAATGAATATATTAAAAAGAAGTGGGCCAAGATGGCTACCTTGTGGTACACCAGAGCTAGCAGAGATATTTTTCGATAAGAGTCCTTGAAATTTTACCAGTTGTGTTCGATTTCGAAGGTAGGAAGTCAGCCAGCTAAGCAAAGATCTGGCAAATCCGAATTTCTGAAGTTTTAGAATTAAGGTAGGGTGGTCAACTCTGTCAAAAGCTTTACTAAAGTCTGTATAGACTGCGTCAATTTGGCATCCTTTCTCCATTTTACACAGCACGTCTGAGATTAGGACTGTCAAATTCGTGGTAGTTGAGCGACCTTTTCTAAAACCATGTTGTTGCTCGTTCAGACGGGAGTCAACAAGTGGAGAAAGTTTATCGTACACAATCTTTTCAAAAAGTTTCGGAATTGAAGATAAGATGGCAATGCCCCTATAATTTCCGATACAGCGTCTATCACCATTTTTGAATATGGGTGTGATATATGAAAGTTTCCAGCAAGATGGGAAAACTCCAGACGAAAGTGATCTGTTGAAAAAAATATGAAAGGGAGTTATAAACTGCTCTACACACTTGCGCAAGAAAGTTGGAGGAAGAAGATCGGGCCCAGGGCCTTTGTTGCAGTCGAGTTCCGAAATAGCTTTACGTATTTCGTCACGTGTAATTTCAAATTGGCCGACAAAATCTGTAGGAGTAGGATGAGAGAAAGACAGGTGTGAGTTTGATGGGTCTGGTGCATTAAAAATATTCTGGAAACTATCTGCGAATAAATCTCAAATCTCATTAGGAGAGGAAGAAGTGATATCATAAAGGAACATCGACGAGGGATATCCAGTGGTTTTTCGCTTCACATTTACAAAATCGTAAAATTTTTTCGGGTCGCGGATTATATTTTCGCCCGTTGTCTTAATGTAATTGACATAAGCCTCGTGAGACTGCTGAAAACTGCTTAGCAACTTCATTATATTCATCCTGAATAGCAGAACTAACGTCGATATTGTTTTTAATCCGCTTATAAAGTTTGTTCCTACGATTTCGCAAATGCCTAAGGTCCCTATCAAGCCATGGCTCAGACAACTTTTTCTTTTTTTTATCTTAGGTACATATCTTTCAACGGCGTCAAAGATTTTGTTATAAAAAGTGGAAATGGCTTCCTCAAGATCTAACGTTGAAAGAGTATTCGTCCAATCTATAGCGTCAAGGTGAGGGTGAATTCTTTCATAATTAGCATTAAGAAAGTCATATACAATTGAATTATTGTACGCTCTTAAGTAAATAGAATCAGAAATGGGAAGTTCAACTGATAGTGCAGTGTGGTGTAAACTATTTGTAAAAAGATGCTCTGCGTCATTAGTTGGACTTACCACTACTTCGTCATAAGCGTTAGTGAACACTAGATCCAACCAATTACCATTTTGGTTAGGAGTCGGACAAACCTGCTGCAAATCGTTGCCATAGAAGGTACTCGTCAGGTTGAGGTCGTTGGAATCTGACAGGTTTACAGGGAGAAGGTAAGTATCAATTTCATCGGGAATAAAATATAGATTGGGGCGATTGAAATCTCCCAAAAATATGACTTTGTCTTTTTCGTTAAGAGATGATACGAAGGAAGATACTGATTCACATAGATGGTTGTATACTGATTCGTCGGATCTGGGTGGAATATAAACTACATCAATGTAAATCGACGTATTATTGAAAGAGATTTGAACAATTAAGTGCTGGAACATTACGTTTGGTGTGGTATCGATGCGTCTGCTTGGAAGTGTATTACTCACAGCAATTAAGACACCACCTCCTTGCGTCTGACCTGTAGAGCAGTAGTCGCGATCATCTCTGTAAATAGTCCAGCTCCTGTCGAGAATTTCTTCGTTTGTATGTGAATCATTAAGCCAAGTTTCGGTGAAGGCAAGTAAATTAAAATGGCACGATTTGGCGTCGAGATAAAGTTTAGATAATTTACCTCTCATACCACCACAATTGTGGTAAAACAGTTTGAGGTTTTTGTGTGTTTTGTTAGGAAAAATTCCTAACAGGGTAGTCTACTCTTTGAGGAGATGTAGACGTCGTCAAGTTATTATTTGATATGGAATTTCCCGTTGCCGCTGTTGGTGCAACGTTTGCAGTCGCCTTGTTATGGTTTCTCGACAGACATAAATTGGCCGCGTTATTGCAAGCTTTTAGAGGAGAGGAAATACTAGAAACAGGCATTGTCAGCATTTTGGAACAGTTAGAAGTAACAAAGGATGGACCTCTAGAGAAGCGGTCACGTATAGTTGTAGGAGGCTGAAGGTCAGTATCTATGAGAAAAGGAATTTTAGGAGTAGATAGAAAGTAAGGTTTGTGCTTGGAGGAAATATCGCGGGTAAGGGCATTTGGGTGTATACATTTTTTTTTTACAATATTCTTTCTAGTCTTACTGCTAATTTTGCTGCTAACTTTCTTCCAAGGGCTGAACGTGATTCCTTTCCAATCGAACTTGCCATTATTTACATTGAAGTCCATAAAAAGCCAGGCAGATTTGGCTGGTATAACAGCCTTGTACCGCTTAGGTGATTTATATTTCCGCTGGGGTAGTTGTTCGAGATGGTAATCGGTGATGCAGAAATCCACTTCCAGAAGTCTTCCCAGCCATCCATCATCAGCATTGTAAGGAACTTTATTCACGTAGAATGCCAATTGGTTTTCTTTGATGGGTACTTCCGAGCATGCTTTCTCAACACGATTGTGCCTGTTAGCAGTCTGAATTTTTTGTAGGCGAGTGGTCCAATCGCGTTCAGACCAGAAAGTGCCGAATTTATAGAACGATGTTGCGTCCGAATCTGAAGATAAACGCAAATCAGGGCATAGAGTTGGTGGTGCAGTAATGTTTAACAGCTCTTTTATAGGCGAGGAAGCTTTGTCCGGCATAGATGTCCTCTTACAGGTTGTTGAGATGTTTGACGAACTGTTATGATCTACCATAAGTAGTTCCTGGTGTAGCGACTGCTCGTTCAACAAAGGATGTTTTATATTCTCATCGATCAGGGTCTGCTGGGCGACCCTTAAACCTTCGAGTTGGCCGCTCATTTCATCGATTTTTAATTGTTGTGTAGATAACGCATCAGCTATGGAATCAAAGTGTGGTTTGATCATTCTCGTCAGTTTTAATTCTACATTTTCTAGTCCATCTGTGCTGCTAGCTTGGGAAATGTTATTTGATTTTCTGGAGGATGAGAATTGTGCAGCAATGGATTCTATTTTGTCCGCTAACATATCAATTTTTTCGTCCAGCGTGTCGAAAGACTTTGCGAAATTTATGTTACTGTTGTTGTTGTCATTTGACGCGGAAAGAGCTGACGTAAACCCATCGAAATGCTGTGTCAGTTCGATTAGATTTTCTTCATTTGCTTTTTTTTTGTTTTCTATTCATTTGATAAAGAGAGTACAAACTTGTACCTTTGGGTTCAAAGTAAATGTGATTTTTATGATTTTTACTGATGAACGAAGTTTAAGCACAATAAGTTCTTAATTACAATAATAATTATAATTGTAGATTTTTAATGACCAAAGATTTACAAGCTAAATATGGAAAATTTATACGTGCTATTTTTTTCGTTATTATTCCATCAGAGTCTTGTCAAAAAGACAAAATATTCACTGTATCGCAATTTACGTCTAGAACAGGGGCAGCTCGTCGAGAAACGCAAAGCAAGCAGTGCTTCCCTTGCAAATCCACAAAATTGATGATTAAATAATCAATATGAAACAACCAAAAGATTTACAATCAATATTTAACTTGCAAAGTAATAACATTTATTTTCTTACAAAAGACAAAATTCCCTCGCTACTTTGAATCAAATGGTTTTATTTTATAACAGTCCAACTACAGAGCTTCCAAGTTAAATTTTCAGCTACGCAATGAAAACTCAAACGTTTTACTACAAACTACAGGCACTACATGCCATTCAATTCAAAACATACAGTTCATTGAGATATACTATACAGAACACTGAAGTGATCTTGCTTCAATGCTCAAACTCGTGGCTTTTGCATAGAGCTACTTAGACGCTTTGTCTAAATGATGCTCACAAAATTTTTACAATCAATGGGCCTTTTTACACTTGTATTCTTGAAGGACTCCTGAAACTGGTTTTACACAATCAACATTTCCACACTTGGTGTGCATCAGCAACGGAAGCGTTCATATACCGATTATGCATATGAATGTGTGCGTGTTGTTGTTTTCTCATTTCGACTTGAGTGTTTCATGAAAAATTCCTGACCCGTGAACTATGTTTATAGTTGTGTTAGTGATTTGCATCAGTTTCAATCAGTTTCAAAAGTGATGAAAAATTATCTCCAAGTGCATCACTTTTTGTAGAGATTGCCCCTCGGTTCTTCTGCCTCTTGCCCAGAAAACCAGTTATAGGACTGTATCAAGAATACAAGTCTAAAAAGGCCCAATGTCCTAAAATAGCATCGCGGACGCTGGCTCAGTTCGCAGCGTCTTGGTGGATAGAAAAATTCAAAAAACCCTTGCCTCATCCACTCGCTGAACGACCCGAAAATCTTTATTAATGAAGGAACTTGATACGCTGCAAAACTATCCGCGTCGTCTGTTATGTTACTGTTCCCCCTCATGATTTAGTTGTAGATTCTCTTCTGCTCCTCTTCCTACCAGCCGTTCCCCTTACGAATTAAAGCATTTTCTGCTTTGTTCACATGTACACATGTACGGTGCAAGCTATTGTGATGTTCATGTGGGGAATAGAATAGTAAAGGTTACATTTTTTCGTGTGTAATTTTCCCCAGATCGGTTTTTCGTGTGGGTCTGCTTTCCCAAAGGACGTAGTTTTTCGGTTCTGGTGCTTTGGTGAAATGACCACTTGATTGCTTTCGACGCCTATGTTGGCGCTGAAAAGTCATCCCCGTCTCTATTATGCTCATGACCTACGTTACAGAATTTGCAGATTCTCTTCTGCTCCTTTTTTTACGAGTCGTTCCTCTTCTGACTTGATGCCTTTAATGCTTTGCTCGCATGGTTTATGTACGATGCAAGTTATTGTGATGTTGATATGGAGAATATGGTGTGCAATTTTCTCCAGAGCGGTTTTTTTGTATCTGCTTTGGGTTTACTTTCGTAAAATGAGTTTCTCGGTTCAGGTGCTTAGGGTGATATGACCACTTGATTGCTTTCGTCTATGTTATTTCTATGTTGAATTTCTCAAGTGCTTTCTATAGCATTTATAGTTTACATTAGGTGGGTTTTTTATGCCTTCTTCGCAAAAAACGCACCTGTTATGACTCTTTCGACGTGTATTTATTACATTGTCAGTATGTATTAATACGGTCGGTTAAACATGGATAAAAGAATAGTTTTTTAAGTAATGCCTAGTACTATACTCTTCGCGAGACGAATTCAACGGTCGAATCCCATACAAAAAAAAGCTTTTCAATTCGTCAGTAAAGCTCTTTTTGTATGGGATTTTACCGTTGAATTCGTTTCGCGAAGAGTATAGTACTAGGCATAAATTATAACATAAACCTCGTTAAAGTGAGAGCGTATTGAATAGATTTTGTTTCGAAAAGTTAATATTTACCCGTTTAATATGGATTTTAAAGTGGAAAACCAAAATTAAGGTGATTGTGCCATAGAGTATTTGCTGCGGTAATCTTTTTCACTGAGAATCTTATTGAGTTTTAGCAACCAAGACCAATAATTTCGCTCAGTTAACTGTTTGCAAAAGGTACTTATATTAGGCACTTTTATTGAAAATTATATGAGAAATTTATTTTTATTGTGGCATTGCTTATTTAATTTGTTAAAATATGCATTATATCCTCAGCTTTGAGCTATTAAAAAACTTTCGCCATATATTTACCCTGTAATATGTTTTCAACTTAACTTTTTTATAATTTAAAAAAAAATTAAAGAAATTAGTATTTTTTTTTGCTTTCAAATACTATAATTAACTTGAACTTTTGTGAGATTTTTGATCGTAGTGAGTAGGAAGCTGTTGACAATCAATCACTAGCTTTTAATGCAAATATGGTCAGCATTAAAATACTGAATTGATTTTTTACATTTTTTACAAAGGTATAGTTTACTACGCGCTTCATAAGTATGCTTATCTATATTATATGCTTATATATTTTGCTTCTGCTTCCCTTAGTCTCAAAACCACGAGCCGCCAATGGTCTAGAGAATGAGAAAATAAACTAACCAAAAGATGAGAGCGGACTCGGCAATGAATAAACATAAATCAATGATCCAGGAGCATTGGTAGCGCATATCATAGTGCAAGATATCCTGCATCTAAGAAAATGCTAGAAATTATGCCGGAAACAAATTTTTAATGGATCACAAAGTGTAAATAAGCACATAGTCATTTTGTTCCTTGAATTGAATAAATGAATTGATATTTTTTTATTCTTGTTAAGTTTATTTTTTTACGATATATTTAAATTCAACAATAGCAAAGCAATATCGTGTCCTCTAACTGAGTAATATATAGGTAAATGATGTCTGACTCTACGACCTATGCCTGACCAGTGAGTGGTGTACAAAAATTGGTAGAATTATCAATAACAAATCAAAGTATATAAAAATAAATAAAATAAATTTAGATTTGCGAAACCAACGTTCAAAAACTATTCTATCCCTAGAATTAATAATATCGCTTAAGAAATAGTTACATTTACACCCGCATTAAATAAATTATCTTTTTAATGGTTGAAAGTCTTCAAAACAGTTTTGATGTCGTTTTTTCGGGGATTTGGTTTTGGTGACTTGAAGTTTTGTTCACTTTTGACAACGTTTTCCATACTTTGATGTACAAATTCAATAAAACCAATAGCATTTTTTGCGCGGCCTTATCGGTAGCCATTAATGCAGCCTATCTTAAATTGTGGCTTTCGGTACTTGATATTGCATTTTATACAGCATCTGTCGTTTGAAAAAAAAAATTTTCCGAATATTTAAAAATTACTCTTGAAAACTTGGATGTATAAGAGGGTAAACAGCCATTTCCGAAAATTTACTAGTTGGTATATACTTAATAGTAAAGGCTGTTACGTAATAATATATAATATATTATATAAAATAGTCCTGTTTCTGCTGGTTGGTAGAGTGCTGTAATTAATAGCCCCAGATATGAGAAACTCATTAAAAATCAAATTCGTTCCAAAATAGGGCTCATATTCAAAATATTGGGCTTCCAAATTTCATACCCAAATTTCATATCCACATATCATACTCAAATTTCATACCCTAAAAGCATACCCAAAAAGATACCCAAAAAGCATACCCAAAAAGCATACCCAAAAAGCATACTCAAAAAGCATACCCAAAAAGCGTACCCAAAAAGCATACCTAAAAAAAATACCCAAAAAGCATACCCAAAAAGCATACCCAAAAAACATACCCAAAAAGCATACCCAAAAAGCATACTCAATAAGCATAACCAAAAAGCATACCCAAAAAACATATCCAAAAAGCATACCCAAAGAGCAAACCCAACAAGCATACCCAAAAAGCATAACAAAAAAGCATGCCCAAAGCATACCCGCATCAAGCATACTCAGGAAAGCGGGAAACTGGACCCCAGAGCAGTGTGGCCAGATATTTGGGAGAAAATATAGCCCAATTTCAAATTTTCATAGCCCAAAATAGCGAAAGTTTTTTCTTTGTGGCCCAAAATCCGCCACAACTGTCTATATAACTAAATTAATTCATTTAAGCTGTTTAAATTATAATATTTATATTGCGAATTTGTATTCTCGTCACTTTGAATCTGAACCCTCATCACGATTCCGCTTTTGACCCTCAGATTTAAAAGCAATCCACATTTCCAAAAACACTTTTTTAATTGTAAGTGGAGATAGTTTATTCTAAACAGATCGTAACCAGCAGAAAGCTTCAAATACAGAAGCTAATTTTGTTGAGTCTGAAGTACGCTCAGTATTTTCTGGAGCACACAATTTAATGTTCATGATGATTTAAGTATGACCTATCTATTTTAGTATAATTCCCTGGTCTAAGGGTTGTAAATGAGAAGTGCAAATAGGTGGGAAAAAATCGTAGCTTGATATTTTCCAGATTATCACTGCTATTACATATAGTTTTATCAAAAACGATGGTGATGTTTCCGTTTTGTGTCTGCATTTCAATATCAGATGTATGCATCCATTCTTTAAAAATAGCACCCGTCATCGAAGATTTTGTGTTAGCTCGCCAATTTATGCCCAAACTTCACTTAATGTCAGTTATTCCAAACTATCTTGGTTTTTTGGCTTTTCCTATGACCAGAAAATCTTTCTTTTCGCCGCTTACACAGCACTGCAATTGCCGCACGTTGCTTCGAAGGTTTTCCATTTGTACATCTTTACTATTTAAGGCATCGTGATTTTTGCGGTTTTGCGCTAAAAAACAATTCCGTCTCATCAAGATTATAGATATTTTTTTTATACCGTAGTGAATATTATAACCATTTTAAACGGATTCTACCTACCCGTTTGATGCATTGAAATCACAAAGCTCTAATTTTGTAACGATTTGATGGGCTTTACTATCAAGTATCAGGCCGGATATTTTTGAAGTGTGCCTTAGATAACTATTCATACAAAAATTTATCTATCTGGCAGTATGATAACCTTATTTTCAACCGCTTTCTGCCAGTGCCTCCAAAATTTTCCAATGTCTACCTTAGTTGGTTTTTATTTTTTAAATACGTTGCACCTGACTCTTCCTAATTTTAAAACCATCGGAATTTTTTTCAGCTGAGCAATTGTTTTTTTGCTTGCTTGCTTGCTTGTATTACTTTTAACTTTTTGCGAACACTTAATTCGTTGTACTTCGCCCTCATATTAGATTTTTTCAGATCTTTTGCATTCATAGCTGCTAACAAAGGGAAAATGTACAATAATGGTCAAATATATCAATATTTTATTACTATCAGAATACCACTTAAATTGAAGCCGTCTACAACGTACCAAATTTTACACATGAAATGATTTTTCACATCTGCGTGTTGGCTCTTGTGGTGGAAGGTTGTAGCCGGGGAATTGCTGAGAGAGACAATACGTGTCTTAAACTGCGGTTTCGTGTTCGTTGCGTTGTTTGAGTCACTTATGTGTTTGTGTTATCAAGAGTAAAAATTTGAGGTCAAGCCCACCATAATCGGGTGTTATCTTAAACCGATGGCTGATGCGTTATCGTTATAAGCCAACCTAATCCTCGTAAAACAGGATACTGTACTACTAAAAAAAATGATTTTTCGGCAGAAAGTCATACAGAATTTATACGAAAAGTTTTTCTTGACCTTTAGCAGTGGATCTTTTTCTGGAAAACTAATTTTTTGACACTTTTTCATTCTCCTCTTAAAATAATGTTGGTCCAATTAGCAAGTACCACTGAAAAAAATTTTGTCTAGCTAATCTGGTTCACGGTGCAATTCTAGAGATAAGCCAATTACAGAGTTACTTTTCTTCAAGAAATTGTATGTGTGGTAGTTTGATTTGAAATTGTATGTGTGGATTCAGGTGGTTCGATGTTTCCTGATTAATAGGTTTTACTGTATAGCCCAAGTATAGTTTTCCAAAAAAATATATAGCCCAAAAGCCGTCAACCCGCGAAATCAAAACACATCCTGCTAATTCAAATTTCAGATAGCCCAATTGGCGGGAAATAGCCTAATCTGGCCACAGTGTATGAAACACTCATGTGAATTATTCTTTCGTGTTTACAAATATTTGCATGTTTTTGAAAATTTGGCTCTATAGTAGAAGTGAGCTCTCCCCCAATTAGTATGTCTCTGACCGTTGCTCTGACAAATTGTTATAATGGATCACAACGTGATTGTTGGCCGTGAGATTTTTGAGCAAAAATGAAAGAATTGCAAGAAAAGAAAAATAAAAACTCTAGCGCACCTGAACCGCTAGAAACACTAATGTTCGAAGAATAGTAGAAAAATCGTGCAGGTTTTGAGTGCATATTCCACTACATGTGCTGCTTATTACGGCCAAACTGTTTCAAATGCCACGTTTTACTTTGGTCTCAAGAATGCATTATAACTCATATGGTGGAAGGTTTCAGATATTACCACTGGCATGAATTTCAACGTTTATGAGAGCAAAACACGGGTTAATTATATTCGTTATCAGTTGCTTATTTCACATAATTTTGAAAGCAGCATCTCATATAACATCAATGAAAAAAATGCTCAGTGCCAGCAGCACTGTAACTGAACTTGATGTTTGGGGCTGCGATCCGAAAAATTTGCAGAACTTTGCGAATTGAAACATTGATTATTTATTTTGATTGTAAATTTTTCCGGTATGAATACTAACTGTAAGCGTTTATTGATACAAAAGTAGCACAACCGACTCGTGCTGGCAGCCTTCTGCCAGTATCAAAGCCAAGAATATATCACATCTGCTTCACGTTGTTATATTACATTCGAAGTTAAAGGAGTATAAAGAAATTTAGGATTACCTGCAGCGAGTTTTTTCAAATAATCGAAAGCTTAATATTTGCTGTTTATTGTCACTACAATATCATTACCATTTGAAAATTCTACGATAAAACCGCTTAATAAAGATATTGCAATTAAACACAAAACCAACAATAGCTGGCAACCCTATCGTGGCTTTTCAACCAAATTTGGCCTGAATAATGCTTATGACAGGTTTCATTGATTGTATGAAATTCGTATTGATTTCATGACTGCACTGGAAGTTATAGTGCAAAAAGTTTTATTTTCCTGGGCGAATTTTAAAAATCAAAGATACAAAAATTACCATAGCTAGTAGCACCAATCAAATTTTTCAACCAAATTTCCACCAAACAGAGATTAGAGTTAGGTTTAGCTACTGTGTCCATTTCATGAAAATCTGGTAACTTATTCACATTTCATAGGGAAAAAAGCAGTTTTTTTTTTGTAATTTTTCAAGATGGCACCACTGGCACAGACTTGCCCACAACTCAAAATCGCTTCTATCAAATCTGGTCTTACTTAAGTCCAATGCATTCTGTAAATTTTAGCTGTATCTGATTATTGGTTCGTGAGTTCCCGTGAACAGAAGTTTTTGATGCTAAAAATATAAGTTAACTGGGAGAGGGTTACCGTTCTTGTCCGACATGAAATTTCCAAAGTTTTATTTTGAACGTGTAGATGAAACATAAGATTTATATACAGATTGGTTTTATTGTAAGAAACGGACATTTTTTTGAATATTCGATGGCTTGAATGTTTTCACTTCCAAATTTTTTTTTTCAAAATGAAGACACCAAAATTATCATAGCTGGCAGCTCCAACCGAATTTTTCAACCAAATTTCTACCAAACGTGGCTTAAAGTAAGGTCCAGCAATTGTGTGAGTTTCGTCAAAATCGAACGATTCAATCAGAATTTATAGGGCTAAAAACAGTTATCTTTTTTAGTGGTTTTTCAAGATGGCACCACTGGCACAGAATTGCCCGCATTTCCAAATCACTTCTATCAGACTTGGTCCTATTTAAGACCAATTTATTCTGTAAATTTCAAATAATTCTGCTCATCGAATCGTGAGTTTCCGTGAACAGAAGTTTTTGATGCTAAAAATATACGTAAATTGGGCAAGGGTTACCAGGCGTGCCCGTTATACCATATCTTTTTCTTTTTTTTGGTTATGTAAACAAAGCACAAGATTTACATATGAGTGGCTGTTTTTTGAAGAAACGGCATTTTTTCAAGAGAGACGATGATTTGGAGGTTTTCACTTTCAGTGCTTGCCCTAGCTACAATGTTGCCAGCACGCTCATTAAAAGCTACACAAAGCTAAAACTTAATAATACCAATATGTTCTGAAAATTTCGTAATGATTGAATAGCTTTGTCAAAAGTTATCGAAATTTAAAAATTTTCAAATTTTCCCGTCCTCTTTTTAGGCACCCAGCGCACACATAGGGTTAAAGAATTCGAAAGCATTATCCGATTCATATGTAAAACACGTTCGAAATTTATTTCGTTAACTTTATTTTTGCGAAAATTATTTGTGCACGAAATAATAGGTATATTAAAAATATCACTTAAATGGCCGCCGGCGCCAAAAGGTTAACAATAACTGACATTCAAAGAGACCTGGACCTATTCTGCATATACACCAATGTATCCTGAAAGTTTCAACTCAATCGGATGGCGCGCTCTCGAGATTATCTCACTCAAATTTTTTGATGATATATATATATATATATATATATATATATATATATATATATATATATATATATATATATATATATATATATATATATATATATATATATATATATATATATATATATATATATATATATATATATATATATATATATATATATATGGAAATATGAATTTTTGGCCGAATCGATTTTAATACTAATGTTCTTCGAACATTAGTAAAAAACTCTAGCGCACCTGAACCGCTAGAAACACTAATGTTCGAAGAATAGTAGAAAAATCGTGCAGGTTTTGAGTGCATATTCCACTACATGTGCTGCTTATTACGGCCAAACTGTTTCAAATGCCACGTTTTACTTTGGTCTCAAGAATGCATTATAACTCATATGGTGGAAGGTTTCAGATATTACCACTGGCATGAATTTCAACGTTTATGAGAGCAAAACACGGGTTAATTATATTCGTTATCAGTTGCTTATTTCACATAATTTTGAAAGCAGCATCTCATATAACATCAATGAAAAAATGCTCAGTGCCAGCAGCACTGTAAGAGCCGGTTTAGACGAGCGGTTTTTTGCTGGATCCAGCACAAGCTTTCAGGCAAGAGAAGTGAAGGACGGAACGGAACAGCGAGCACGACTGATATAGTTGGCCATCGAGCACGGCAGCGATTTTTCTGTCATTTTCTTAGAAAAAATTTGAGGCACAGACATTTTTTTGGTAGAAAGCAGTCTGCATATCTATAGCCCAGTGAAATCCTACATAAAAAAGGCGAAACTTCGGAAAAATTAGGGGAAAGCTGAATTTTGGTATGAACCTTGGTACTGGTGTATTGAACAAAATGTCAAAAGTCCCCATCGATCCGAGTGCTGCGTTTTTTTTATACGGAGTCAAAGGTCACCAAAAGTGACCTTTCCTAAATATCTCAGTAACGGTCAATTCTTTCGAAAAACAATGTAAGACGAATTTGTAGCTTAAAAAATTTCCAACAAAAAAGATTATATAACTTTTTCCTGTAATCATAACCGTTTTTGAGATATTTTGATCTAAACATTTGATACTAGCAGCATCCTCTTTCTCAGGGCATGTAAATATTATCCGATTTTAATTACGACTTGGAAAGTTTGTGAGTTTGTTTTTTTATGTTCAAGAGGCGCATGAAAAAAACAAGTAAACAAACTTATCTACCATACTCCAGGATAGGTGGAAAAGGGTGCTCCGAAAAGTTACCACCACCCCCCGCCCCCCTTTGCCATATAACTTGTAGAGACGTCTGCTCGCTACTCTCTTTTCGGAAATAAACTGTATTGCTGCATCATTGGTATGGGATTTTCCACGAAAAAGCAGAACAAGACAACAACATTGCAAGTGAAAATAGGTTTTGTAACATATCATGGCGCTAGGAGTATGAAAAAGCAAGATAAAAACATGGCATAATTCTGTAAACGCTCATTCTTGACATTATAGGGGCTCAACCCGCTGCAGACTATCCCCTAATAATCAGTTTTTTACCAATCCTGTGATGACTACGTAGCGCCAAAGGGACATGACACGTCTCGAAACCAATTTGCACCTGAAATTGCTTGACCTTGCCCTGATCGTTCATGGGATAAGACGGTATGGAAAAAAACTAAAGAACCGGCTCTTTCGGAATGGTTCGTTTGCAGGGGTGGGTAGGGTGGGGGGTAGGGTTTGGGTGTAGGGCTAGTCTCACCATGTCAATAATAGACAATTTACAGGATAAAAAGTGATCCTATCTTGTTGAACAGTGTGCAAAGAGTAGGCAACGAGCCCATTTCTGAAGATTTGGGATGGATGCTCAAGGATACCATTTCATGGCAAAGGGGGATGGGGAAACTTTTCGGAGCACGCTTTTCCATCTACCCTGGAGCATGGTTGTTAAGTTTATTTACATGTTTTTTTCATGCGCCTCTTAAACATAGAAAAACAAACTCACAAACATGCCAAGTCGTAATCAAAATCGGATAATATTTACATGCCCTTAGAAAGAGGATGCTGTTAGTTACAAATGTTTAGACCAATATATCTCAAAAACGGTTATGGTTACAGGAAAAAGTTATATAATCTTTTTTGCTGGGAATTTTTTAAGCTACAAATTTGTCATACATTGTTTTTCTGAAGACGTAACCGTTACTGAGATATTTTGGAAAGGTCACTTTTGGTGACCTTTGACCCCGTATA
>OZ022266.1:86960245-86999400 GCA_963978885.1 Nemotelus pantherinus | reverse complement strand
AATTATATTCGTTATCAGTTGCTTATTTCACATAATTTTGAAAGCAGCATCTCATATAACATCAATGAAAAAAACTCTAGCGCACCTGAACCGCTAGAAACACTAATGTTCGAAGAACAGTAGAAGAATCGTGCAGGTTTTGAGTGCATATTCCACCACATGCGCTGCTTATTACGGCCAAATTGTTTCAAATGCCATGTTTTACTTTTGTCTCAAGAATGCATTATAACTCATATGGGAGAAGGTTTCAGATATTACCACTGGCATGAATTTCAACGTTTATGAGAGCAAAACACAGGTTAATTATATTCGTTATCAGTTGCTTATTTCACAAAATTTTGAAAGCAGCATCTCATATAATATCAATGAAGAAAATGCTCTGTGCCTGCAGCACTGTAACTGAAGTTGGAGTTTGGGGCTGCGATCCAAAAAATTTGCAGAACTTTGGGAATTGAAACATCGGTTATTTATTTTCATTGTAAATGTTTCCGGTATGAATACTAACTGCAAGCATTTATTGATAGAAAAGTAGCACAACCGACTCGTGCTGGCAACCTTTCGCCAGTATCAAAGCCAAGAATATATCACATCTGCTTCACGTTGTTATATTACATTTGAAGTTATAGGAGTATAAAGAAATTTAGGGTTACCTGCAGCGAGTTTTTTCAAATAATCGAAAGCTTAATATTTGCTGTTTATGGTCACTACAATATCATTACCAATTGAAAATTCTACGATAAAACCGCTTAATAAAGATATTGCAAGCAAACACAAAACCAACAATAGCTGGCAACCCTATCATGGCTTTTCAACCAATTTTGGCTTGAATAATGTTTATAATTGTTTTCAGTAATTGTATGAAATTCGTATTGATTTCATGACTGCACTGGAAGTTATAGGGCAAAAAGTTTTATTTTCCTGAGCGAATTTTCACAAAAAGACACAAAAATTACCATAGCTGGCAGTACCAATCGAATTTTTCAACCAAATTTCTATCAAACAGAGTTTAGAGTAAGGTTCAGGTACTGTGTGAATTTCATGAAAATCTGGTAACTTATTCACATTTCATAGGGCAAAAAGCAGTTTTTTTTCTTTGTAATTTTTCAAGATGGCACCACTGGAACAGAGTTGCCTACAATTCAAAATCGCTTCTATCAGACCTGGCCCTACTTAAGTCCAATGCATTCTGTAAATTTCAATTCTATCTGATTATTGATTCGTTAGTTCCCGTGAACAGAAGTTTTTGAAGCTAAAAATATAGGTTAACTGAGAAAGGGTTACCCTTCTTGTCCGACATGAAATTTCCAAAGTTTTACTTTGACTGTGTAGATTTAGCATACGATTTGTATACAGATTGGTTTTATTGTAGAAACGGACATTTTTTAGGATATTCGCTGGTTTGAATGTTTTCACTTCCAAATTTTTATTTTTTCAAATTTAAGACACCAAAATTATCATAGCTGGCAGCTCCAACCGAATTTTTCAACCAAATTTCTACCAAACGTGGTTTGGTGCAGCTACGGTGTGAATTTCGTCAAAATCGAACGATTCAATCAGAATTTATAGGGCTAAAAGCAGTTATCTTTTTTAGTGATTTTTCAAGATGGCACCACTGGCACAGAATCGCTAGGATTTCAAAATCACTTCTATCAGACCTGGTCCTATTTAAGACCAATACATTCTGAAAATTTCAATAAATTCTGCTCATTGGATCGTGAGTTTCCGTGAACAGAAGTTTTTGATGCTAAAAACATAAGTAACTTGGGCAAGGGTTACCAGGCGTGCCCGTAATACCATATCAAATTTTTTTTTTGTTTATGTAAACAAAGCACAAAATTTACATATGAGTGGCTTTTTTTTTAAGAAATGACATTTTTTCAAGAGAAATGATGATTTGGAGGTTTTCACTTTCAGTGCCTGCCCTAGCTACAGGGTTGCCAGCACAATCATTAAAACCTACACAAATCTACAACTAAATAAAACAAACATGTCCTGAAAATTTCATAATCATGGAATAGCTCTGTCAAAAGTTATCGCAATTTAAAAATTTTCAAATTTTCCCGTTCTCTTTTTAGGCACCCAGCGCACACATAGGGTTAAAGAATTCGAAAGCATTATCCGATTCATATGTAAAACACGTTCGAAATTTATTTCGTTAACTTTATTTTTGCGAAAAGCGTCCAATTATAGATTTGTGAAGCTTTTTATGAGCGTGCTGGCAACCCTGTAACTAGGGTAGACACTGAAAGTGAAAACCTCCAAATCATCGTCTCTCTTGAAAAAAGGCCGTTTCTTCAAAAAAAAGCCACTCATATGTAAATCTTGTGCTTGTTTTACATAACCAAAAAAAAAAAAAGACATGGTATAACGGGCACGCCTGGTAACCCTGGCCCAATTTACCTATATTTTAAGCATCAAAAACTTCTGTTCACGGAAACTCACGATCCGATGAGCAGAATCAATTGAAATTTGCAGAATGTATTAGTTTTAAATAGGACCAGGTCTGATAGAAGTGATTTTGGAATGCGGGCGATTTTGTGCCAGTGGTGCCATCTTGAAAAACCACTAAAAAAGATAACTATTTTTAGCCCTATAAATTCTGATTGAATCGTTCGATTTTGACGAAATTCACACAATTGCTGGATCTTACTTTAAGCCACGTTTGGTAGAAATTTGGTCGAAAAATTCGGTTGGAGTTGCCAGCTATGATAATTTTGGTGTCTTCATTTTGAAAAAAAAAAATTGGAAGTGAAAACATTCAAACCATCGAATATTCAAAAAAATGTCCGTTTCTTACAATAAAACCAATCTGTATATAAATCTTATGTTTTATCTACACGTTCAAAATAAAACTTTGGAAATTTCATGTCGGACAAGAACGGTAACCCTCTCCCAGTTAACCTATATTTTTACCATCAAAAACTTCTGTTCACGGAAACTCACGAACCAATAATCAGATACAGCTTAAATTTACAGAATGCATTGGACTTAAGTAAGACCAGATTTGATAGAAGCGATTTTGAATTGTGGGCAACTATGTGCCAGTGGTGCCATCTTGAAAAATTACAAAGAAAAAAAACTGTTTTTTGCCCTATGAAATGTGAATAAGTTACCAGATTTTCATGAAATTGGCACAGTAGCTAAACCTAACTCTAATCTCTGTTTGGTGGAAATTTGGTTGAAAAATTTGATTGGTGCTACCAGCTATGGTAATTTTTGTGTCTTTGGTTTTGAAAATTCGCTCAGGAAAATAAAACTATTTGCACTATAACTTCCAGTGCAGTCATGAAATCAATACGAATTTCATACAATTAATGAAACCTGTCATAAACATTATTCAAGCCAAATTTGGTTGAAAAGCCACGATAGGGTTGCCAGCTATTGTTGGTTTTGTGTTTAATTGCAATATCTTTATTAAGCGGTTTTAGCGTAGAATTTTCAAATGGTAATGATATTGTAGTGACAATAAACAGCAAATATTAAGCTTTCGATTATTTGAAAAAACTCGCTGCTGGTAACTCTAAATTTCTTTAGACTCCTTTAACTTCGAATGTAATATAACAACGTGAAGCAGATGTGATATATTCTTGGCTTTGATACTGGCAGAAGGTTGTCAGCACGAGTCGGTTGTGCTACTTTTGTATCAATAAACGCTTACAGTTAGTATTCATACCGGAAACATTTACAATTAAAATAAATAATCAATGTTGCAATTCGCAAAGTTCTGCAAATTTTTGGGATCGCAGCCCCAAACACCAACTTCGGTTACAGTGCTGCAGGCACTGAGCATTTTCTTCATTGATGTTATATGAGATGCTGCTTTCAAAATTATGTGAAATAAGCAACTGATAACGAATATAATTAACCCGTGTTTTGCTCTCATAAACGTTGAAATTCATGCCAGTGGTAATATCTGAAACCTTCCACCATATACGACCAAAGTAAAACGTGTCATTTGAAACAGTTTGGTCGTAATAATAGCCCAGTGAAATCCGACACAAAAAAGGCGAAACTTCGGAAAAATTAGGGGAAAGCTGACTTTTGGTGTGAACCTTGGTACTAGCGTGTTGAACAAAATGTCAAAAGTCCCCATCGATCCGAGTCCTGCGTCACTTTTTATACGGGGTCAAAGGTCACTAAAAGTGACCTTTCCTAAATATCTCAGTAACGGTCACGTCTTCAGAAAAACAATGTATGACAAGTTTGTAGCTTAGCAAATTTCCAACAAAAAAGATTTTTTGGCTTTTTCCTGTAACCATAACCGTTTTTGAGATATATTGATCTAAACATTTGTTACTAACAGCACCCTCATTCTCATCGGCATGTTGATATTATCCAACTTTGATTACGACTTAGCATGTTTGTGAGTTTGTTTTTCTATGTTTAAGAGGCGCATGAAAAAAACATGTATACAAACTTATCTACCAGACTTCAGGGTAGGTGGAAAAGTGTACTCCGAAAAGTTACCACCACCCCCCGCCCCCCTTTGCCATAAAACTTGTAGGGACATCTGTTCGCTACTCTCTTCTCCGAAAAAAACTGTATTGCGGCATCATTTATGGGATATTCCACGAAAGAGCAGGACAAAACAACCAAATTGCAGGTGGAAATAGGTTTTGTAACATATCATGGGCCTAGGAGCATGAAAAAGCAATATAATATCATGGCATAATTCTGTAAACGCTCATTCCTGACATTATAGGCGCTCAATCCGATGCAGATTATCCCCGAATAATCAGTTTTTTTACCAATCCTGTGATGGCTGCATAACGCCAAAGGGATATGACACGTCTCGAAACCAATTTGTACCTGAAATTACGTGACCTTGCCCTGATCGATCATGGAATAAAACGGTATGGAAAAAAAAACTAAAAAACCGGGTATTTCGGGGTGGTTCGTTTGCGGGGTGGGTAGGGTGTGGGAAGGGTGTGGATGTAGGGCTGGTCGTGCGATGTCAAGAATAGGCAATTAATAGGATAGAAAGTGACCCTACCTTGTTTAACAGTGGGCAAAGAGTAGGCGAGCTCATTTCTGAAGATTTGGGATGGATGCTCAGTGATACCGTTTTATGGCAAAGGGGGAGGGGGGAACTTTTCGGAGCACACTTTTCCACCTACCCTGGAGTCTGGTAGATAAGTTTATTTATATGTTTTTTTTTATGCGCCTCTTAAATATAGAAAAACAAACTCACAAACATACCAAGTCGTAATCAAAATCGGATAATATTAAAACGGTTATGGTTACAGGAAAAAGCTATGTAATCTTTTTTGTTGGAAATTTGCTAAGCTACAAACTCGTCATACATTGTTTTTCTGAAGACGTAACCGTTTCTGAGATATTTAGGAAAGGTCAGTTTTGGTGACCTTTGACCCCGTATAAAAAGCGACGCAGCACTCGGATCGATGGGGACTTTTGACATTTTGTTCAACACGCCAGTACCAAGGTTCACACCGAAATGCAGCTTTCCCCTAATTTTTCCGAAGCACCATGTTAGATTTCCCCGGACTATAAGTCGTAATGTCGTAATGTGGTGGAATATGCACTCAAAACCTGCACGATTCTTCTACTGTTCTTCGAACATTAGTGTTTCTAGCGGTTCAGGTGCGCTAGAGTTTTTTTTTTCTTTGTAATTTTTCAAGATGGCACCACTGGCACAGACTTGCCCACAACTCAAAATCGCTTCTATCAAATCTGGTCTTACTTAAGTCCAATGCATTCTGTAAATTTTAGCTGTATCTGATTATTGGTTCGTGAGTTCCCGTGAACAGAAGTTTTTGATGCTAAAAATATAGGTTAACTGGGAGAGGGTTACCGTTCTTGTCCGACATGAAATTTCCAAAGTTTTATTTTGAACGTGTAGATGAAACATAAGATTTATATACAGATTGGTTTTATTGTAAGAAACGGAAATTTTTTTGAATATTCGATGGTTTGAATGTTTTCACTTCCAAATTTTTTTTTTCAAAATGAAGACACCAAAATTATCATAGCTGGCAGCTCCAACCGAATTTTTCAACCAAATTTCTACCAAACGTGGCTTAAAGTAAGGTCCAGCAATTGAGTGAGTTTCGTCAAAATCGAACGATTCAATCAGAATTTATAGGGCTAAAAACAGTTATCTTTTTTAGTGGTTTTTCAAGATGGCACCACTGGCACAGAATTGCCCGCATTTCCAAATCACTTCTATCAGACTTGGTTCTATTTAAGACCAATTTATTCTGTAAATTTCAAATAATTCTGCTCATCGAATCGTGAGTTTCCGTGAACAGAAGTTTTTGATGCTAAAAATATACGTAAATTGGGCAAGGGTTACCAGGCGTGCCCGTTATACCATATCTTTTTTTTTTTTTGGTTATGTAAACAAAGCACAAGATTTACATATGAGTGGCTGTTTTTTGAAGAAACGGCATTTTTTCAAGAGAGACGATGATTTGGAGGTTTTCACTTTCAGTGCTTGCCCTAGCTACAATGTTGCCAGCACGCTCATTAAAAGCTACACAAAGCTAAAACTTAATAATACCAATATGTTCTGAAAATTTCGTAATGATTGAATAGCTCTGTCAAAAGTTATCGAAATTTAAAAATTTTCAAATTTTCCCGTCCTCTTTTTAGGCACCCAGCGCACACATAGGGTTAAAGAATTCGAAAGCATTATCCGATTCATATGTAAAACACGTTCGAAATTTATTTCGTTAACTTTATTTTTGCGAAAATTATTTGTGCACGAAATAATAGGTATATTAAAAATATCACTTAAATGGCCGCCGGCGCCAAAAGGTTAACAATAACTGACATTTAAAGAGACCTGGACCTATTCTGCATATACACCAATGTATCCTGAAAGTTTCAACTCAATCGGATGGCGCGTTCTCGAGATTATCTCACTGAAATTTTTTGATGATATATATATATATATATATATATATATATATATATATATATATATATATATATATATATATATATATATATATATATATATATATATATATATATATATATATATATATATATATATATATATATGGAAATATGAATTTTTGGCCGAATCGATTTTAATACTAATGTTCTTCGAACATTAGTAAAAATCACGTTATGTGGGATAATGAGCATATATAGTAGCTCAGATGATAAAAGAGTTAAAGGAAATCGAGACGGGTGAAAAGAAATTAGCAACGCATTATCATTACGAAAAATATTATGATTCTGTAAGCATCGGTCAAGAAGTGTTTGTTATTGTTAAGAAAGAAAAATTAACTGACCCTTTGGTGTATATGGTGCCGTGCGGGGATTATAACGCTAAATTATTGGAAGCGCATGTTCAGAGGACATGGGGGAGGGATAAGACGTATTACTATGCCCAGTCTCGATGGAGAATTTGCAGGGATGCATGCCAACTTTTCGCCTCATTGTGCTGTACTTGCACCAGAAAACGAGTTCTCC
Source organism: Nemotelus pantherinus (assembly GCA_963978885.1). Classification (NCBI taxonomy): domain Eukaryota; kingdom Metazoa; phylum Arthropoda; class Insecta; order Diptera; family Stratiomyidae; genus Nemotelus; species Nemotelus pantherinus. The sequence continues at coordinate 86,991,957 of OZ022266.1, read as the reverse complement.
CACGAAAAGGGGTAGTGATAAAACCCATAGCGTCAGAAGGATTCAACGCGCGAGACCAAGTCGATTTGATTGACTTCCAATCGGCAGTTGACCTCAAAGAGCGCGCATAATGTTGCTGAAGAGCTGTACCGCATTTTCCACGTTTCCATCGCACCGTATATTCTACAAAGGTAAGAGATCCGAAGAGAAACAAAGACACAATCACATCAACTACTGATTTATTTACATTCCTGCTTCCAGTGACAATGGCAGAGAATTCGTCGCTGGTGTTATTAGCTCACTCGTATCTTTATGGCCATTCTGCCAAATTGTACACGGAAGACCACGACATCCACAATCGCAAGGAAGTGTTCAACGATCAAATGCCGATGTTGAGAATATGCTCCGTGCCTGGATGATCGAAAACCAATCAACCAACTGGAGCCGTGGTTGCTATGAAGTACTGACCCTACAGATAATAGAATTCATGAAGAAGGGGATACACTTGATGATGGCTATGGTATTTGCGAACAAAGATTGAGAGGGACTGATAAAAATACTTGCAGTTATTGTCATTTGGAAATTCACGCGCGGTGTGGTGTTTTATTCGATTCAAAAGATTTTGTATGCTCTCGTTGTATTAGGGACAAAGAGATTATGACGAGTCAAAAACATTGTTTCAAGAAACAAAAAAAGCGGCAGTAAAAATTTCCGAAGCTTCCGCCAATATATTTGATCCACTAAATATAGGAGACCGTGTTACGGTATCCGTACCTGATGTTGACTCTGGTCCCCTTGATTTTGCAAACATCGTTGAGATTGTCTTGGAATGTAGAAATGATGTGTATCAAATCGGATCAATAGATGAAGTCAATAAAGGGTGGTTTCCTAGACCAAGTCTAGGTTTTACAAATAATTACCAAATCACAGTTCCAGACGTCCCAAAAGACGTCATAATATCCTTGCGGGAAGCTGCCTCAAAGCAATCTATGGCTGGATTGCAAGGTTTGCAAGGATTGCAACTGTCAACCAGCGACACACCAGTGCAAAACTCGACGGTGCTACTGTTTCAAGAACAATCTAAAGTGTAATTCTCGATGCCATCATATTGGCACATACCTGTATATAAACAAATGAGATTGTCTAGATGACTACAACCATATGACTGTTTCATGTAACTACGTGTATCTCCCATAATATACATGATCTATACGAACAATATTTTCAAGATTATAATTCATTCCGTCTGAAAATTTCAGTAATTCAGGGTGCCCGCAGTCACTCAGACTAACGCTCTTTCTTTGGTCTATTAAACTGGAAAACTCAGTCATTCGGCCGTCCGAATGACTGATTGAATCAGTCTCACAGCGAAATCCAACGCGCGAGTTACATCCAAACTACCTAATATAAATAGTACTTTTAAGTATGATACTAATCGTACTTATAATCAATTATGTTTTAACCGATAAAAGATTCAAATCATAATATGAGTCACACTTTGTGAATCATAGAATGATGAGCAATAATCCAATTCACTTTTATCTTTCTAAACAGCTCATCATATCAAATCATATCATATCATAGACTTTTTTATGCAGAATCTGCTTAGCATGCATAAATTAATATGCCTGTTGATATTCGACCAATGAATCATTACATATCGAATATCAATGCTAATGCTTTTTCGCAGATCAGCACTTTTGCAGATCAGCACTTTTGTAGATCAGCACTTCTTGACAAAGACCCTTTGTTCTCAAAGAACATAAATAGGGAACCGTGTCACAGAGAAGACAGTTGCGAGTTACCGGTCAATCGAAGTGGCTAATACTAGTACGAGTTGTTCTAACCTAGTTTAAAAAGTAAAGTGTTAGAATAGTTAAAGTTCGTTAATAAAGTGCTTTAATAAAATACGAAAAGTGTTTTACTTAAAAAGTTCCGAAGAAAGGAACTATAAAATTATCGTTTTAGGTATTGTTTTCCCCGGAAACAAAACTCGCGCGCTGCTGTCTGTAAGTCTGAATGCTCAGCCATTCAGCCGAAAGACGGATTCTTCCGAATGACTACCACACATTTATATATATGTATGTTGTAGCGAAAATGTGGATGGGAGATGTGGCCTTAGCTAAAATAACATGTCTGCATATAACATATCTAATGTTAATATTCTTATTGCCTATCCTTGGGATCGTATCCTTCTTACGCATTCACCTACGTTTTCCAAAATAGTTGCTTATTTTCAATAATAGTTTAACCAGAATACATCTTTAATTTATAACTTTACGCCTATCTCTCTCAAATAAATAGCGATAAAAAAACAAATATATTCAAGCGGTGACAAGACATTTTTCGTTAAAGCTCTGACTTGAAAAATAAACCTCTTCTTATACGAATCACCAGTTGTCGACAGTTGCTTATTCATAGGTTGCGGACATTTCATCTTTAATATTCAACGTGGATTAGGGAGTGGTAAGCGTTGACTTCGGTAGGCTTTCAAGTCCCACAGGTTTTCTCTTCGAACCCTTCCGACTGGCCTGCTTTCGATCAAGCGGAATGATTATCGAATACTGGTAACTGAAATTGTACGGGTCGCGCGGCAAAAGTGTTGTGTTCCTGGTACATCCGTTACTTGGTCGAACGCAGTCATTAACCACCTTGGATGTGTTGTCGACCAAGTTGTTCAGATCTTCAGTACGGAACTGTCCGAGCTGCTAGCCCCAGAACCAGGTAGTTGGCCGCCTCTTCAAAATTTCTCATTCGACACAAAAAGATGAATTTCTACTTACATACATATGGCAATTGAGTGGTAATTATCGCAATTTGAGTTTCCGATAAAAGTTCAATATTCAGGCCAGGAAACCAACGAAAGCGAGCGCAATTCCTCTTGAGTTATCCCTTAGTAACGACGTCCGACTGACACCCGTCAATACATTATACTGTTGACGTTGACATCATTACGCCGCATGTATCACTAATCAATTGTTCGAGATGCGCACACCATTTCACTGACTATACTTTCAAAGTAAATGAAAAGCCAGCGATTAATGCACACTTGTTTCCCTCGTCTCTCGCGTCGATTTGTAGCCTTCTTCGAAACACGATTTTCTGCGGTCGATTGATTCGATTGATCATTTGACCTATTATTTCCACGAATAACTTTTAATCGCCACTCAGTTATTTAAATCATGCAAAGTGTAAGACTATGATCGCACTGTTCCACCGCATTTCGATAGAATTGCACACACACAATATTGCACTTCATCATATACTCATTATGTTCAAATTTTTGTCATAGAAACCACGTGGGGCGTTCGGCACAATTCGCTTCACCATCGCCCGAAATAATACTCATGTATGTACTTCAGTTTCAGACATTCAAGGATAATTTTCAGGGATATACCACGAAAGAAAATCGAACGATTGGGAAATTAAAAATATAATTACGCGCACAACATATGACAGTAGCGGGCCCGTAATTAATGTTCGATTAGTAGTTACTACAAAGCTTAATGCGTCCGCACGAGCTGTTTACGAACATCAGTCTTTTTCAATTCGAGCCATCGAGAATTCTCAGTAAGCCTGACTTTTCACTGCACTTGCTACATTAGTGGCGGGAACACGTTTTTATGCGTCGCATGGGATTCTTCAAAACTAGGAGCACTAATTTAAATTAACAGAAACAGTGAATCCTGTCTGTTGCCTACAGCCATAACTTGCAATACACGCGAGTTTCTTCGCAAAATGTACTTCAAACTTCGAAACAAATACTGCAACCGTTCGATTGCTTCTTCCCGCCACGCCAAAAGCGGCCGCCCGTCGCTACGACTCTCAATCGACTGTCCAGAGCTCATCGCTGCAAGCCCACAGCCAAACTTCAGTCTCGAAAATTTTTCACAAACAAATTACCGTTAATACGGTAAATTCGTTTGTGAAATGCAATTTTAATGCGACATCGCTTGTATTTCGATTTCTCGAAAACAAGGTGCCGTTAAGAGGTCATTTTGTAGAGGACTTCTGATACATTACGTGTCAGAAGTCGTTTGCCGTGAATTTAGAAAAAATTCAAATGGGCAAATGCTACAACACAGATCTTTCCACAAGGGCAAGTGTATGTGAAATACAATGACGTGAAAAGGTGATCACGTCATTTACTATCCAATCCTTTGAGAAAATCGTGAATAAGGTGAACAGAAAGAAAGGGGTAATTTTTAATGAGAGGAAATATCGTGAACAACGTATACGGAATTAGGATGAAAGTATCTTTGGTAGAGGAAATGGTGAACCAGGTGAACATCTCTAGATACTTTCTAATTGGGGCAGGAGTGACACCTGAAATAGGTGCAAATGGACGATCTCCAAATAAAATTTGGAAACTGATCGTGAACTTGTGAACTAGTGGGTATATCACTTAGTGATGTCTTTCGCGTGGAAGACGCTCACTGATCGTCCATTTTGATCGGCCAGCTGGTAATAAGCACCGCCGATCTTCTTAATTACCTTACTAGGTAAGAACTTCCGGTCCAGCTTTGCATTGTAGTGCGCGGCTGCGTCACTTTGCTGGAAGTTGCGCCTGTAGACCACTTCGCCAGGCTGGTATGTAACCAACCTGGAACGAAGGTTATAGGCCTTTGCATTTCGAGACTGGGCCTGGGTAGTGAGTTCGCGGATGGTCTGGCGCAGAAGTGCCAGGTGGTCAGGAGGTGGCAGAGTCGTTTCGGGGTCATCCAGAAGATGGAGTCGCCGCAATAGGTCATAGGTGCGGCCATGGGTGGCATTTGGTTGCCCGAAGACTGCCTGATAAGGCGAAGTCCCTATAGTTGCGTGAGGTGCAGAACGTAGGGCACTAGTAATATCCGATAGTTTGTCGTCCTAGGTGGTCTGTGCGGGATCAATGTAGGCTCTAATGGCAGCGAGGATTGAGCGGTTTAGACGCTCTGAAGCATTTGCCTATGGCAAATACACAGCTGTAAACGTATGAGCGATTCCGAATTCCTGCATTACGTCCTGAAAAATGTGCGACCGAAACTGCACGCCGTTATCCGACACGATGGTTTCTGGAACTCCGACAAGGTGGAAGATCCTCTTCTTTAGGATGTCTACTACTGCCTTCGCAGTGCATTTTCGAAGCGGCTCGATAAATGGGAACCACGAGAGATGGTCCAGGATGACGAGGGCTCCTATGTTGCCAGATTTGGACCTAGGGTAGGGGCCTATAATGTCTATATACAAGCGCTGGAATATGCGCTCGGGTACGGACTGAAGCGTCAATGGTGGTCGAAGGGTGTGTGAAGGAGCTTTGGTGGTTTTGCAGGTGAGGCATGATCCCACATATTCACTAACTTGAGCGGCCATTCGTGGCCAATAAAACCATTGCCGTAATCGGCCGAAGGTTTTGGCCACGCCACCATGCGCACTCAAGGGTGGGTCATGAGCTCTCTTCACTTACTCTGCCGTCATTTTTGATGGCACCCACAACTTCCAAGCCAACTGGTCTTGAAGTCCGTTTCCGGTCGTATATTCGGTTCGCTTGTATATGAACCCGTCTACTAATTTTAAGTCTGGCAGTTGGTGTTGTTCTGCCTGGACTTTCGCCGCTAGCTCCAAATAAGAAGCACTTTTGAAATGCGGCGAAGTCAAATCTAGCTCCATTGGAGTCTCCTCGCATTCCGCCGGCGTCAACGCCTCGGCAGAGAACATGCGCGACAAAGAGTCCGGCACTACGTTTTGGCTTCCCTTTCGGTGGGTGATGGTGAAATTGAACCCTTGAAGATTAAGGGCCCACCGAGCTAAGCGACCATTTAGATCCGGTTGGTGCATTAGCCATTTTAGGGAAGCATGGTCGGTCACGATTTCAAATTCGTGACCTTCCACGTAGGCACGGAACTTTTTGATTGCCAACACCGCTGCCAGACATTCTTGCTCAGTGACGGTGTAGTTTCTCTGAGCGGGATTCAATTTGTGGGACATATAGGTGACGGGGGCTTCGTCTCCTTCTTCCGTCCGTTGCACTAGCACGGCACCTACTCCATGTTGGATGGAGAAGGGCTTGTTGAAGTCGGGGCTGTGCAACACTGGAGCCGAAGCAAGGCTCACTTTCAATTGCTTGAAAGCATTTAGCCTCTCGTCGGTGCACACAAATTGAGTCCTCTTCGAAAGCATGTCTGTCAGTGGCGTTGACAAAGACACATATTCTCTGACGAAGCGTCGATACCAGCCGCAGATTCCCAAAAATCTCCGCAGCTGCTTCGTGGTCGTTGGAAGAGAGAAATCCATAATGGATCTCACCTTGTCAGGGTCTGTCCGGATCGTCCCATTACCAACAATGTGGCCAAGATATTTTACCTCGCGCAAGAGGAACTTGCTCTTCTCCACATTGATGGTAAGGCCAGCTTGTCGCAGATGGAATGCGACCTGGTGCAGTACCTTCAGGTGTTCGTCGAAGGCCTCGGTTATCACCAACAAGTCATCCAAGTATGCGAACACTTGGTGCTTAAGATGCGGTGGTATCACTTTATCCATGAGTCGTGACATCGTTTGGGGTGCATTGCACAAACCAAACGGCATCACGACAAAGTGATACAAGGGTCGCCCGGGCACAGTGAAAGCCGTCTTCTCCCTTGACCGTTCCTCCAAAGGAATCTGCCAGAAGGCATTTTTTAGATCCAGGCTCGTAATAAAAGTGGCCTTAGGGAGTCTGCTTAAGATGCCATCTATCAGTGGCAAGGGATAGGCGTCTTTCACTGTGACCGAGTTAACCTTTCTCGCATCCAAGCACAGGCGTACCTTGGAGGGCTTGACCACTAGGGTCACTGGCGAGAACTACGCGCTCTTGGACTCTTCGATCACGCCCAGCGCGAGCATACGATCAATCTCTTTATATATGAGTTTTTCGACAGCTGGCGAAACAGAGAAGTGCCTCTGTTTAATTGGCTTTTGATCGCCAGTGTCGATTTCGTGCTCGATCAGCGCTGTTTTTCCTAAACCCTCTACGGCGAACGACGGAAAGCTAGCAATCACACACGTAAGTCTGCGACGCTGCTCCGGTGTGAGAGGGTGGGCGTGATCGTCGAGTTGTTCGAGGCTACTAGTGGTGTTGACTTGTTGGGATGGCGCGAACAAGTCTGCTGCTAAGGCGAATTGACGCACGAAATCCACTCCCAGACATAAGTTTTGGCTGAGAGTGGGAATTATTCAGAGCGTCAAGGACTTGGTAACTCCCATGAACGTAATGTTAGCTGACACTCGGCCTACGGCTTGATGTTGTGTGCCATCTGCAGTCTTCAACCCGAGAGAAGCTCTTTTCCAATGAAAAGCGTTCCTCTCGAGGAACGACTTTGCCAAGTCAGCCGCCATCACGCTCACGGAAGCTCCCGTGTCGATCAAGCCTGCAGTTGGTTGGTTAAACAGCAGAACCTGCGCGTATGGATGGACGTCACCTGAAGGCACTTCCGTCAGAGTGGCACAGTTGAGCTGGTAGCGCCAATGCCGAAAGCGAGAATAGGATGCTCTCATCCTCAGCGTTGAGCGCTTGGGTTTGGAACGATCATGTTTCGGTCGTGAAATTTCGGAATTAAATATTCGGTCTCGGACCGCCGTATATTTCTGCCATCTTAGGTGGTATGGCAGAAAAGCCAAAGGTGTAGTAGGCTCAGCCTGCAAGTGTGGTATCGATAAGGTGGTGGATTTCCCACACGGCTGGATACTAGTATCATTGGTGGTTGGGCCAACGGAATTTGGTGACAAATCACCGGTCCTGTCTACTTGCTGGAGCGTGGGGGAGACTGTTTGCTCTGGGGGAGGCGTGAGATCTTGTTCCGCGCTCCCTGTGGTAAGTTTTTTGCTTGGCAGTTAGCACAATTGGGCTTGTATGTGTCTGTCTTTCCGCAGCCATAACAGAAGATAGTTCTGGCCTCCAAGCAGTCATCAAAACGGTGTTCCACCTTCCCACAATTCCAGCATGTAGGCAGGACCGCAACTGCTTCCACTCCATGCTCTTCAGGTGAATTTTCAAACTGGTCCAGCAGGTCTTCTTCACGTAATTCTTCAGCGGTATTTATCCATTGAGAAGGACGGCGTCGACCTCCGAGCTCCATTTCGAAATTCTCCGCACGGATGACGGCTTGACGGAGCAGTCGGACGGAAGGAAGATGAATTTGAAGCAGTCCACGACGAATATCTGGCAGCAAGTTGCGCCTAAGCATGTCTGCTAAGTCAGCGTCTGCAACGGTGTGCTGTAGGCGGTCAACTAATTTATATATTGCCGCACTGAAATCGTCGAAAGTTTCATTCGGACGCTGTTTTCTACTCCGAATTTGCTCCATCAGGTCGGCATCCGTGAAGCGATCAGCGAAATGATTGCTCAGGGCCGACTCCAGATCTCTCCAACTGAAGTCTCGTCTTGTACTATGGAACCTCCAGAACCAATCAGCGGCAGGTCCAGTCAAAAGCAGGTGAATGTGCTGGCATAGAATGTTGAAATTTCCGCCCAGTGTATTTCTTGTGAGAGCCGCTACCCTGTAAATAAAAACTTCAACGGGCACAGAAGATTCGCGACCCGAGAATTTGAGGCCCCACTCACCAATGATACTAGCCACCTTATCGTGGTGAAACTGGACATTGTTGCCACGAGGGGTGCGAGGTGAGTATGAACGCTGCACGGGTACGAACGATTGCGCGCGAGGGTTGAGTCTCGGCGACTCTACATTCCCAGTCCGGGACGGAAGGTTCAATTGGGCCATGCGCTCCAGCATCACACGCATGCCGCTCTGCAAATCGGAAATTTTTCGCTGAAGTCCGCCTAATTCCTGGTGCACTATAGAGCGCACTCCAGCGGCTTCTGAAGTCACGTCAGATATTGGGGACGCTTTCGATGACGGGCCAGGTGGCTGAATTAAACCTTCCGCCCCCGACTCGGCTTGCAGATCGAAGTCCCGGGTGTCTACTTCTTCGGATCGCATGCCTCGGGTTTTTACTCCCGGCCGTTGCGATTTAGGCCGAGCCCCTCGTGGCATAGACGCTGCAGCAGTGGGGGCCTGTCTGGCTCCTAAGGGGAGACTCAGTGGTCCACGGCACAGCGGGCAATCCGTATGGTTTCTAAGCCATTGCTCCAGGCACGTCTCGTGGAAAGTGTGTCCACATTTGGTGGTATACGTAACCTGGGCAGCAGCGAATGACTGCTGGCATATGGAGCACTGAGCCTCCACTGTGGTGCCAGACAGGTCCTCACTACTGTGTCGCAGTGGCATGATGTCTAGTCTGTGAACATTTTTACGAACGATGAAAATTCAAATTTGGTTTTGAACGTTAACGTGACTGACGAAATTAATACGCTTAAAACTAAAGTTGGTTTGCCGAAAATTCAAGGAGCAACCAAGTGCACAACAGTGTGTGTCTAACTCTTTTCAATAAGTAACTTAATAGCTAATAGGCCAAAGTTCCGAATTCAAAATATGTAATTGTGTGCACACCTGTGGTGTGACTAACTAATTAAGTTGTAGCAAAGTAGCAAAACCAGATGCTGGGGTTAATTAATGGATGAAGTAATCCAAAGACTTCCCTTCATTAAATGTAAAAGGATAAATTCAAAAAGATTTTGAAAGTTTTCAAAATTAGAATCAAATATTTAATTTTCAAAAGAAAATCGGCCTTCTTATTGAGCTAAACCCGATCCACTCTTCCTTGTTTCAGGTCCGCTGGCTGGCTGGCTTTTGTAATAAACGCAAGAAAGTTGAAGTTTTTAGTTATTGGAAAATTTAATGAAGTGTTAAACATTTTTAAGTGCAAAAATTGTAGAAAGTTAAAATTTGTTTAAGTGCGAGAAATTTGATTATGTAGGAAAAATGAAACTAGGTCGATTCCTGAAGAGAATCGCCCTTTATGGGGGACTGTTCACTCACCCGAAATTTTTCGAAAAGAGAGGAGCAAAGGATCAAAACAACTATGTTGTTGCTTGACTCAACTTCAGCAAATGGTTCAAGTCTGGCCAAGCTGCAGGGACGTGTAGGCGGCGTCACGCCAACCCCACGTAATCCACTACGGCCTGAACCAAACCCCAGCCAAAAGCTGAAGCTGGGTCAAGACAACAAGGATACAAAGTTTGGGACAGCTTCCCAACATAAAGTGGGGCAGGGGCCCTTCGGATGACCGGGACAGGAATGGCGGTAAACCACCAAAACCCGTTATCCGCGGCCATCCTCCAGGTTGCACCCAAAGCCAAAAAGCTCAACGGACAACACAACAGGAAGCTGCCCAAGAGGTGATCTAAAAGGATTGAGTTTAAAAGGGTAGGATTGGGAAGGATGTTTGCGGCTAAAGGGAACGAGCGAGCAATGCAGGTCTTAATAAAAGGGGTTTGTTCTCTCGAACGAAGTAATATTGAATCGCAAAGGAGGCGATTCTAAGACCTGCTAGTGAGAATGGAAATTTTAGGATTAAAGACGTAAAGTCTTAAGGGGAGTATGAGTCAAAGCTCATAACTATTTTCTCACTTTTCTGTGGGTTGCCCAAAAACAGGTTTCGGGCCCCACGTTGGGCGCCATTTGTAGCGAAAATGTGTTTGGGAGAGTGGCCTTAGCACAACTTAGAACCAGACCGAAGTCCAGAACCAAGAGTGCTAAGGTCTGAAGTGGAATGGCTAAAGCCATTCAAGAGGCAAAACAAAAAAAAAGAATTGCCCCGAGAGCAGGGTTGCCCTAGAAATGGCCGTGAAGGCCCCTCGTCCGCATTGGCGGAGCACCCTTTAACCAACCCCGACAGATGCTGGGGTGCCGTTTTGCTGGCTCGCTGCGGCTGGGGTGGGTTCTTGACAAAATGGGGTTGATTTGCTCTCAAAGAAACGGGATGCTACGTAATATTCATCCGTCATGAATTCGTAGCCGCAAACTGGTATATAAAAATACCCAAGGACAAAAGGGGGCATAGTTCCGTAAAGGAAACCACCCATGGCTCTGCAACATGGGCTAACTAAGCAGACCCAGTGCTCGTGACAAAGCACGGAGCCAGAAAATTGAAAATTCAAAAAAAGGGAAAAAGGAATAAACACTGCCTCTCTTTTCTAAGGAACCCGGGTGAGGCAGACAGCCCCGGGCCCCCGATGGTAGTGAAGCCCTGACCTCGATGGTCTGGGGTCCTCCACCCTCCGATACTGGCCATATATTTCAAAATTCAAAAATCTACATCAAAAGCTAATACCAAGAAAAACTGAACTCTATGGTGATTGGCCAGTATCCCTCCCTTAAATTGAGCTGAAATTCACAAAAGAAAACACTATTTAGTCATAGGCCAGCCAGGCCACACGCGGACCCTGAAAAGAAGAACTTCTCGGGCCTCCGCCCAATAAGAAGGCCGCAGATTTTTATCTCAACAATCCATATGTTTATTATTAATTTTTATTAATATTTTTTTTTTCAAAATTTAAACTATACAAGGATATTAATCTGGAATTTTTGACAAAGCCCGATACAAATCAAAGGCAAACCACTTCATTGAAATTTTTCAATATGAAAACCGATATTCACGGGACACGATGTCAAATTGAATCGAGGCCTTAGATTATCTTTCCATTTCATCTAACAAATAGTACGTTAGTATATACATATACCCGTTGGCTTGCTAAATTCAAAGGGCCTTAGTTATTTTTCTTTTCGTATCTTTTAAAAGCTTTTATGATAAGACCGATACGTAAACAATGGAGCGAATATTGTGCACAATATGTACCGCTGAGGGACGAAGATCTTGGAAATTATCGAAGAAAGACAAAAACGGGAAAAAAATTGATTATTTTAGGCTGAGTTAGGGGAAATGGAACGAAGTGGCGGTATTGAAACAAAACTAATTCATTCATTTTTCAAATTACATATACCGCGTCGAATTTCTCTACACAGATGATTTTCAAAATGCATACATAATTTGACTAATAAGGATCTAAATTTTCCATTTTTAACCTCAACATCCTCATTCAAAACCAACATATTTGAAAATTATCACTAAGTACGCAACAACCTAAAAGTTGCAAAAATAACATGTCTGCATATAACATATCTAATGTTAATATTCTTATTGCCTATCCTTGGTATCGTATCCTTCTTACGCATCCACCTACGTTTTCCAAAATAGTTGCTTATTTTCAATAATAGTTTAACCAGAATACATCTTTAATTTATAACTTTACGCCTATCTCTCTCAAATAAATAGCGATAAAAAAAACAAATATATTCAAGCGGTGACAAGACATTTTTCGTTAAAGCTCTGACTTGAAAAATAAACCTCTTCTTATACGAATCACCAGTTGCTTATTCATAGGTTGCGGACATTTCAGTATAGCATCATCTTTAATATTCGACGTGGATTAGGGAGTGGTAAGCGTTGACTTCGGTAGGCTTTCAAGTCCAGTGGCGGCTCGTGCCATTTAGAACCAGGGAGGCAGGTTAATTTAAATATTATTCGAAGGAAGGATTATTGCTGCGAATGACGCTATGGAAACATTTTACTTGAAAATAAAATTCAGGCATCTTTTTTTCGCGGTAGCGAAATGTATAATAATATTAACCACATATACAATGCCGGATTGATTTGGGATTGAAATTGGTTTCGACAGGTAGTTTAAACGTGTCTATTTCACAGTTAGAATGCGGTTTTACTGACGCAGGTGTACTTATACCAGCTGTTTTCGTTCTCTAATTTATTGAAAAATTAACATCCGATAACAATGTTTGTCCAGTATTAAGTTTTCATTCTTTTCAGCTTTTGATTTTTTCTGAGCAGCTCTATGAATTTTGTGATTTCTACCATAGCATCATGAATTTCATTAAAATATAAACATTTTAAAAGACAACATACCGTATAACTATATTCCATATCATTTTGTCACATGTATTTTTCTCAGTTGAATCAAGGACCATACGTATGTATGTATGAGAAAATTTCAACGTTTGCCCAGAATTTCGGACACGGTCGCCAGTTTTCAGTATTTTCACCTATTTCCCAACCGAAAAAATTATAAACAGATTTTTGATATGTGCTAAAAAAAAAACTTGCGAAAAAAACAAGGCCGCCTTTATAATTTTGTTTTAGCTCGGTTTAAATAAACCAGTGGAATTTTTTGAATTGGTGTTTGATTTAAGCACTAAATTATATATATTGTCAAGTCCTTGCGCGCTTCACAATAGTAAGCTTAATTGCAAGACTATGTGATTATGACATCGATTATGACGGAAGCGCACCATATAGGGTTTTCAATTAAATAAAATTTGCTTATGCCACTAATAGTTATTAGGAATAGAAGGAAGAAATATGCATGGCAAGCAAAATAGTTTCTCAACTGTATAACTAACGCAATGCCAACAATTTTTATAATACCATTCCACGTGAATGAATGATTAACTCTTCCGGCAGCTCTAATGGTATCTTATATTCCAGCTCTGATGATTTTAACTTTTAATGTCTTCTAAAGGCATCTTCAAGAAAACTGCCTTACTAAAAACCGATCAATTATATTTACTTTGAACAACTATCAAACAGAAGTTGATTGAAACGACAATTAATATGAAAATAATGCAAATCAATAATAAAACAATAATATGAGCATACCTCTATCCCATGCCACTCAATTCTCACAATAAAACAATTTTGACACATGTAAATACATACGTTGCAAACTGTCAGTAAGCTAAAATATTATCACTAATCAACTACATCACCTAAGGATTTAACAGACATATAAAAGTGAAAACAAAAGAAATTTCCCTTAAAAAACCAAAAAATCTATGAAATTATAAATCATTCTTATTATATTTTAATTTATATGCGCGTATTTGTAAGCATTTAAACTTTTCACGAACCGGATATAAAATATTAAAAAAACATATGAAACAACAAGTGCAAATCCAAAAACCCAGAAATTTCAATGTGCATAGTTCTTAATTTGTTAATTATTGCCCTTCTCTGCCTTAAAATTAACTTCCTGATGTTCAAAGAAAACTAAAAAAAAAACGACGTGACTACTCGCGGTTTTATTTCAGTAGCTGTAGAGGCTTGCCTCTACGGTCCTCCACGTACTCGACACTGGACGTACGAAAAAAGAAAAAAAAAGTGCAATTTGTCAATGACGGGAAAGCACAACTTGAGACGGTTTCATTGATAAAATTGTCAGTGGTGAGGCAGATTTGATTTTGCCTCATTTATGTTTTTCTTTCTTTTTTATTGTGCGTGAACTATTTGTATTGTATTACGGGTAGGTTTAACAGCACATTTTTTTCGATTTTTTTCGTTGAGGCAGAGCTCTGGATAATGGAATCGATTTTGGTGATTTTTTTTTTTAGTTTTTGCTTTGAGGTCTTGCTTTGAATGTTAGTTTTGACTATGCAAATAAACACAGATAGAAAAGTAGAGGATATTGGGAACCAAAGTCAGGTTTTTGCAATGAGCAAAATATAATTTAATCATAAATTTGGTTTATTTTTTTCCACATTTTACCGAGGAGGCACTGCCTCCTTTGCCTCCTCTGACGAGCCGCCACTGTTCAAGTCCCACAGGTTTTCTCTTCGAACCCTTCCGACTGGCCTGCTTTCGATCAAGCGGAATGATTATCGAATACTGGTAACTGAAATTGTACGGGTCGCGCGGCAAAAGTGTTGTGTTCCTGGTACATCCGTTACTTGGTCGAACGCAGTCATTAACCACCTTGGATGTGTTGTCGACCAAGTTGTTCAGATCTTCAGTACGGAACTGTCCGAGCTGCTAGCCCCAGAACCAGGTAGTTGGCCGCCTCTTCAAAATTTCTCATTCGACACAAAAAGATGAATTTCTACTTACATACATATGGCAATTGAGTGGTAATTATCGCAATTTGAGTTTCCGATAAAAGTTCAATATTCAGGCCAGGAAACCAACGAAAGCGAGCGCAATTCCTCTTGAGTTATCCCTTAGTAACGACGTCCGACTGACACCCGTCAATACATTATACTGTTGACGTTGACATCATTACGCCGCATGTATCACTAATCAATTGTTCGAGATGCGCACACCATTTCACTGACTATACTTTCAAAGTAAATGAAAAGCCTGCGATTAATGCACACTTGTTTCCCTCGTCTCTCGCGTCGATTTGTAGCCTTCTTCGAAACACGATTTTCTGCGGTCGATTGATTCGATTGATCATTTGACCTATTATTTCCACGAATAACTTTTAATCGCCACTCAGTTATTTAAATCATGCAAAGTGTAAGACTATGATCGCACTGTTCCACCGCATTTCGATAGAATTGCACACACACAATATTGCACTTCATCATATACTCATTATGTTCAAATTTTTGTCATAGAAACCACGTGGGGCGTTCGGCACCATTCGCTTCACCATCGCCCGAAATAATACTCATGTATGTACTTCAGTTTCAGACATTCAAGGATAATTTTCAGGGATATACCACGAAAGAAAATCGAACGATTGGGAAATTAAAAATATAATTACGCGCACAACATATGACAGTAGCGGGCCCGTAATTAATGTTCGATTAGTAGTTACTACAAAGCTTAATGCGTCCGCACGAGCTGTTTACGAACATCAGTCTTTTTCAATTCGAGCCGTCGAGAATTCTCAGTAAGCCTGACTTTTCACTGCACTTGCTACATTAGTGGCGGGAACACGTTTTTATGCGTCGCATGGGATTCTTCAAAACTAGGAGCACTAATTTAAATTGCGAAACAGTGAATCCTGTCTGTTGCCTACAGCCATAACTTGCAACACACGCGAGTTTCTTCGCAAAATGTACTTCAAACTTCGAAACAAATACTGCAACCGTTCGATTGCTTCTTCCCGCCACGCCAAAAGCGGCCGCCCATCGCTACGACTCTCAATCGACTGTCCAGAGCTTATCGCTGCAAGCCCACAGCCAAGCTTCAGTCTCGAAAATTTTTCACAAACAAATTACCGTTAATACGGTAAATTCGTTTGTGAAATGCAATTTTAATGCGACATCGCTTGTATTTCGATTTCTCGAAAACAAGGTGCCGTTAAGAGGTCATTTTGTAGAGGACTTCTGCTACATTACGTGTCAGAAGTCGTTTGCCGTGAATTTAGAAAAAAATCAAATGGGCAAATGCTACAATGTATATATATATACATACATATATATATATATATATATATATATATATATATATATATATATATATATATATATATATATATATATATATATATATATATATAAATATATATATATATATAAATATATATATACATATATATATATACATATATATATATATATATACATATATATATATATATATATATATATATATATATATATAAACAAATCTGTTTAATACTAAATTTTCTTCGAAGTCCAGCAAAAAATGTATCTATCAAATCAATACAAAGTTTGAAAATATTATTATCCATGAAACTTCCTCAAAAAAATGTCCGGGTATTGATCTTGTCACTAATGCTCTGCTCAAACCGTTGCCACCGATCGCATTATCTTGGCTGTCTAGTATCTTTAACGTTATGTTGCTGAAGCTTGGAAAACAGGCGAGATCATAATGATTTGCAAGCCTGGTAAAGACTGTTCCCAAGTGAAGCCATACAGACCTATTAGTCTTTTGCCCTGCGGTTCCAAAGTTTTCGGAAAAGTTCTGCTGAGAAATCTACTTCCAACAATTAAAGATGCAGGGAAAATTTCAGAACATCAGTTTTTACTTCGAGGACATTACAGCACCATCCAACAGGTCTATCAAATCGCCTCAGAGATCACAATAGCATTTAATGCTTTGGCAAAGTTCAATCCAATATTTTTTACCGAATTTTCGTAATCTTCCACATTTCCAATTGCTATCGATCCTGCGTATATCGTTGGAGACGGCGGTCGAGTACATTCAATGTTACTGATGTTGGTTCATAGATGGCATTTTTCATTGAATGTGCGCAACATTTACTTTTTACAAGTTACTTCTTAGCAGCTTGGTGTGCTTTTGTTTAACAGTTTAAGCTAGTAAAATTCTATAAAAAAATCGAGAAAAAGTTTATCGAGCAACTAATAGACATTAGAATCGAGGTCACTATATTCTGAGCAATACAAAATTGATGCCTGCGGAAAAATAAGCTTGCATTATACCTGCGGTAAAAGTAACATTTTTCAATAGCTAAATTTCAATCAATACTACAATATAATTGTATTTCGGCTCGTGTGAATTCTAAAATATCGACGATATGTTTGCAATGTTTAATTTGATGACTTTAATCCTTTTGATTCATAAGATGCTGACATGTACATATGCCAAGTATTAAACATTGTTGTTGAAATATATATTATTTTAAAAGAAGAGGCATCACCATATTTTCATTTATCTCGAAACACCAACTTTTGATCTAGATTTTGTTGTCTTTAATCGTACTCATTTAATTTTATCTTAATGACATTTTCTAGTTTCGATAGGAGGAACTGCTGGTTTTTACCTTGGTTTTAGTGTGCTTGGCGCTGTAGAAGCAATCCTGTACGTTTCCTTACACATTGTTTTAATTTTGAACACAGCTCATTAGGTAAGTGTTTTGAAAAAACAATATAATCATAGTGAAATATACTACTAACAACAATTGTTTTTAGTCATGGCGTGGTGTTTCCTAAGACCGCAGCTATTTCTTCAGTGGTTTGCGCACTACTTATATTAAAGTAAGACGTTATTCAGCTTCCTTTCCCTAAATGGATATCATTTGCAGCTTCCAAATGCAAAATATTTAGTGGTGAATTTGTAATTGTTTAAAGATGTGAAAGTTGATTCGAAGTTCCCCAGGTTAGGTATTTTTTCAGAATATGTGAGAAACATCATACAAATACACTTTACTAATGCTTAAATAAAAGTATCGAACAGTTTCAATCAATACTATTCGCTTAAGTATCCAATTAACGGGCCTCTTACTCAATTCATGTTAAACTTTTTAGTGTAAATAATTCAGTTCATTTGCCATGATATCTAGTAACCATTCTTGCATCTTTATTCTTACACAAATCACAATTTTATTTACAGGCAACAAAAGGTCACACATGAGCACCGTTACATTTGGAATAGTCTGTAGGACTACGCACTTTATAGCCAGTCTGCAACAATGAACGCTTAAACAATGTTCAAAAATATTTTAAAAAAAAAGTTTTTCAAATATTTTTAAAAACTAAGAAAATTAAATCATTGGTCTCTTATTTTTACTGTAAATGCATTGTGTATGAATATATAATGGAAGCATCTGTTGGTGCAATATTTACAAAAATGTCTGGTGTTGGCAACTCTGAGTTAGCACAAAGCCAAAAGTATTCCACATCTGCTTCATGATAAGTTAAACCCACAAAGTGAATTTAGTTTCGATTCGATGACTGCGCTGGAAGTTAAAGTTGTGAAAACATCGGTTAATAAAAAAATTGCAAAACATTACAAACATTACTATAGCTGGCAGCCATTCCATGATTTTTCAACGAATCAGATTTGGACCAAGTTAATATCAACATGCTTCGTAAATTTCATATTGATCGGATAATCTGGTCGTTAGTTCTCGAGAACAGAAATTTCGATTGTTGAATTTAGAGATTTTTTGATTATTTCTTGTGCAACGCGGAATTTTGAAGATTTTAATATGACATGGCGGACAAAGTTTAAAAATAATCAACAGTTTGAATTTCTTTTCAAAAGGCAAAATTTTTTTAGAAGAGTCGATCATTTGAACGATATTTTTATTCGCGTGCCTGCTATAGCTGCAGGGTGTTTCCACAATTTTAAAAGTCCATATGTGTATAGCTTTAGCCAGCATCAATACGCTCTACAAATTTCACGATGACACAATCCTTCTAGTAGGGGAGCCCGGGATGCTAAATATGCAGTTACTAAAGCGTCATCCGGACCTATTGGATTGTGGAGATTAGGTTCTAAAATGAAGAAAAGTTTATGTCAAGTTTTCCATTTTAGTGAGGGGGAGAGCGTGTAAAAATTTTCAAAAACGTAAAAAAAACAGTCACATGGAAATACTCGAGTGCGTCAGATATTCAAAGTGTATAGGCGTTTTGTCTTTCTGATAACCGATAGATATTAATCTGACAATTAACTAACTAGGATGGCCGTAAAAAGGGGTAAAAAACAAAAACAAAAAAAGTTATTCGGGGGTGTCAGATATTCATAGGGAATGTTAAGTGAGCTCAATAAGTGTCCTATTTAAATGACTGACGATTTGGACGTGACCAAAAGTCATGACTGATTTTTGAAAATGTAATAAAAAAATGTGACCTTAAAATACTCGAGCGCGTCAGATTTTTATACAGAGGGTTCAACTTGATGTCTTAGTTGTCCTAAATGATAATCTGACAATTATATGGAGGGATATTGTTAATCTGACAATTTGAAAAAAAATGAAAAAAATGCGTTTCTTCTTTTTATTACTGGATGAAATAACTGGATGAAATATATATATATATATATATATATATATATATATATATATATATATATATATATATATATATATATATATATATTACATATACAAATATATATATATACAAATTGTCAGATTATTGAAATATACTCTTTTTTGGATGTCTTAACTTACCTTGTCTTAATCTGACGCGTTCGAGTTTTTCTGAGGATCAATTTTTTTTTACTAATCTGACGGGCTGCCCTCAACGCACCCCACTATATTAAGGGCTCATATATGGTAGAGTACATTACAGGGTGCAAGACTTCTTCCCATATTATTTTCTGACGCGCTCGAGTAACGCGCAAAATCCCCGGTTGGGCTCCCCTACTATTCTGGCAAAAGCTATGACAAATCGAAATTTGAAATAAAACATTGCTTACTTTAAGGCACTCAGCGCCCACAATGGATTCGTAATTTTCAATCATTTATCGCCAAAAAGCATAATACATAATAAATTCTAAGTTACAATACTTACCATTAAAAAAAATTTACTCTACATCAAACTATACGGGTACCTAAAAAAATAGATATCGCAATTTTATTTAGTCATTGCACTAGTCCCAAGTACCTGAAAAAAAAGATATCGTAATTAAGAGATTAACGATATCGCATGTAGCCTTCTTATGAATAATCGGACGCTCCTTCACTTGGGCTATCAGCATCTCTATTGACACCTCGTCATCCAACACTGCATCTTTAATTGACTGCATTTTGAAATAATGCTATGTATTAATTGATTTATTCGAGGGTTTTCTTTTCTCTGCGTTTTCTCTATGAGTTTAATTCTAACGTAAACTCAACCTTATATTTATGCCGAATGCTATAAAAGTTTCTTTTACTACTTGCCTTTTACCATAGTCACCTTTGAAATCTTACTTGACTCTTAAAAATTTTCCAATGTTATTTAAATTAAATTAAACATCCGTTTGTTATACTATTAGCATAATATTTCACTGATAGGCTTTGAGGAGAAAGCCAAATAGCCCTCGTATATATAAATACATTTGAATAGATCTGGCTTGTAGGAGTAAAAAACTGGTCTTTAAATCATAATTAAATTAAAAGTAATCACACGACAACCCTCGTACGGGCCTAGGAGTTGAAGCTGGTAAGAGGCTTCTTTACAATTTTTTCAATCAATGTGAATACGAGTGGGGAATTCGACGACTCACTTTACCCCTGAGTTTAAACCACGTACCTAATCAGAGGTAGGTGAACTCAAAGCTTGGTTCGCGGGCCTTCGTCCGAACCTGGATTCGAATCGGGGATCCCACAAGCAAGAAGTCAGTAATCTACCCACTCGGCTACTCAAGAATTTTAAACTACTGTAATCAATTTGCTATTACTTATCTTTCAAATTTGCTATCTTTTTATTACTAATGTTCGAAGAACAATAGTATTAAACTAGTTTCGCCAAAAATTCATATTTCTTTATATATATACATATATATATATATATATATATATATATATATATATATATATATATATATATATATATATATATATATATATATATATATATATGTATATATATATATATATATATATATATATATATATATATATATATATATATATATATATATATCAGCAAAATGATTAAGGGAGATAATCTCTGGAGTGGCCGATCCGATTAAGCTGAAATTTTCGGAGAACGTAGATGTATATAGTAGGTAGATATCCTAAACCTTTTGGCGGCGGCGAGCGTTTTAATGAATTTTGAGGAACTCCTATATTTCCAAGCAGTGTAAATTTTTGTTAAAGAAAAATATTGGGAACGAAAACTTATTATGTTTTACGCTTGTCTATGATAAAGAATTGGAATTTTTGAGCCGTGTGTGGGTGCAGGGTGCCTTAAAGAAGGCAAGGATTTTTTTTCAAATTTTGATTTGTCATTACTTGTAAGAAAAACAATGGATCATCGTGAAAATTACAGAGCGTATGTTGATGTTGACTAAAATTTGGCCTATATAGATTTTCAGCATAAAGCGGGTAACTCTGTAGCTGTGGCAGGCTGCTAAAAAAAAATCATTCAAATCATTGACCTTCCTGAAAAATTTTTGATTTTTGACCAAAATTTCAAATCTTTGATAAATTTCATCTTTTGTCCTTCATCTCAAGATAAAACTGTCAAAATTCCGTTTTGCATAAGAACGGCAACCCATCACCAAATAACCTCTATTTTCAGCACTCGAAAGTTCTGTTCACGAGAACTGACGACCGGATAATCCGATCATAATGAAATTTACAGGATAGGTTGGTATTAGCTAGGAACAGGTCTGATGGAAGTGATTTTGAAATGCGGGCAACCCTGTGGCAGTGGTATCATCTTGAAAAATAACTGAGAAAAAAAACATCTTTTTGGCCTATAACTTCCGATTCAGCCATCAGATTTTAACGAAATTTACACAATACTTGGATGTTACTCTAAGTAATACTTGGTGAAAATTTGGTTGAAAAATTAGTATAGGGCTGGCAGCTGTGGTGGTTTTTGTCTCATAAATCTTGCAAATTTGCTCAGCAAAATAAAGCTTTTTTCCTTATAACTTCCGGTCCAGTGTAGAAATCAAAACAAAGTTCATGCAGTAAATGGACCTTAATGTGAAGTAAATGTCGTAGGAATTTCGTACAAAAATCATGAAAGAGCTACCAGTTATGACCATTTTTGTAATTTTGTGGAATTTCTTTACTGAGCGATTATGTCATTAGATTTCCAATTGAGAATGATCCTGCAATGAAAATTAACAACAAATATTAACGTTTTAACAATTTGAAAAGTTTTGAGGGTGGTAACCCTAAAATTCTTTTCACCCGTATACCTTCAGTGATTCAATCGAAACGAAATTTACTGGTTGGGTTTAACTTAACGTGAAGCAGATTTGGTATGTATTTTGCTTTGCTGCTGACACAGGCTAACCAGCAATGTGCCATTTCCGTTAATATTGCACCAACAGATGCTTCAAATTACGTTCTCATATGCAAAGCATTTGCAATAAAACTAAGGAATCAATTTTTAAATTTTCCGAGTTTTGAACATTTTTCGGATGGCAGCCTCAAACAACGTTTAACCGCTGAAACTTTCGATGAAATCCTGCGATGAGAACGAAATTCAAAGCATAAGTTGATTTAAGTATGAGCTTGTTATGGTAAACTTATTGCTGCTTCGTTCGGAAAGTGTTACCAGCCCTGAACATTTTCATCATTTGTGTTATAGTTGAGTTTTGTTGCTTTGGATAAGGAATGGTTGATATGATTCTACAAAACAGTGTATTACGTCTTTCCACACTTTTTTGTCACTCAAAGACAATTTCTTCGAAAATTAGTTTTCTAGCGGTTCAGGTGCGCTAGAGTTTTTTTTTACTTTTAACTATCTAAGCTATTACCAATAAAATTTGTTTTCGAATTCTTCAAAAAAAATATATAAAATCAACTCTATTTACATTTTCGCATACATTTCGAATCGCGCGAGTTAGAGTATTAACTGAACCTGAGCTTAAAAAAACTATTTGATTTTTCTAAGTGTATTGTTTTATTCAATTAATTACACAAGACTGAGATATTAAAGATCGTTTCGCATATACTTATGGGGTTGCTAAGTGCTGACTCAGGCCTCGTGTCGGCATGTCGGTTGTATCTTCCCAGGCGTCTGGTGTCATAGCTTTGTCTGCTAGGTGTTGGTATGCAGACGGTTTCAGGTGTCGTCGTCTTGGAGTTGACGCTGTCCGTTAAGTGGAATGTGTGCTAAGCACATTCCATAACTCGCGCGCTTCTCAAGCAATTACAGCTGATTGCAACTCTTCGTTGCGACAAAAGTTGAATCCATTTTGACCTGAGCTGCGCTCGGCTGCACTTAGCTGCGACATGTCGACGTAGGTTGTGCTCACTGCTATGGAAAACCCACATAATCAACTTGGCTTCGCTTGGCTGCGGTAGACGACGTCGCAGTGTGCTTCAGCGGTCACTGGTACATGAGTGTTGTTGTTTCCAATGCGTTTACTATGTTCTCTGCTGGACAGAGGAGCAAAAAAACACGCCTAGTATAACCGAAAACATGTTGTGACAACAGTTTAAAATCAATGATTTGCAGAGCCAACTTCTGTGATTCTGCAAGTTCAATTGCCCGTGAATTTCAAACATCACGATTAACAATCTCAGAAATGATAAAGCGCCGGGAGAAATAACGTGCCAGTAAATGGACCTACGCTTTTGGGGAGGGTTGAAGCTTTTGCCGTTATTCTTAAAAACGAATCATTCAAATGCAATGCGTCTTGGATTTAACGTTTCGGAGCTTGCCATAATATTAGGTCTGTTCCCGAACTTTAAGTCACTGAATTTTACTGAATTTTCCTGAATCATGTGGTAGGGAGGTTCATAAAAATTACGGGAACGCTCTCATTGCATTCCCTGATAATTGTCAACCAAAACATGTCAGTTTTTGGTTTTTGGGAGAACAATTGTGATTATAAAGTCATCGTAAGCGGTGATAAATTATCGCCACAAAAATATTTGACCTTCATAGCAAAATTACGCAAAAATATGTTGCTTGCCGCCCACATTTGAAAATATTTACTCGCGCCACACCGTTTGACACATTTAAGTATTTTTCAGTAGTTCAGACCCTACTGAAATTTCATCGTAATCACTGAAAGAGGGGAAAGTTTCAGTTTTCAGTAAAACGGTGTACGGGAACGGCTTCATTGCAATTAATCGCGATTAATAGCAATTTATCGTAGTACGGGAACATACCTATTGTTTATGGAAAGATTTCAGGAGAATCAGCTGCTGTTGACCGTTCAATGACAAATGATTGGACTGAAAACAGTGAGGTAGTAGAAATGGAGTGAACATGCCCATAAGATTAACATGAAGGGGATGATAGTAATTTTTTAGCTACTCATTGTCAAATCGAGTCAAATCCAAGTAGTTCCACTCCAATTTGACAATGAGGTCAAAATAGCGTAAAAGCAGCTTTAACATGCTTTGTGCACGAGAGGATTGAAGGGGCTAATGGTGGAAAGTTATACCGTCCGTGTCCAGGGGCTGACTGAAAATGTGGGGCCAAAACTCAAGCTCGGCTATTTGACGAATAAATCTTCAATGCAAATGAGATGGAGCGGTTTTTTTTACGCTGACACCTGATCATTCTCTAAAGTTTAAAGCAGAGAAATGTTCTGGCGGCAAACTTTCGAAAAGGCGAATAACCGTATTTGTTGCAGCTAAAATGTCGGATTCGATTAAAAGAAAACTTTTAGTCATTGGAAAAAGTAAAATGCCACGGTGTTTTAAAGGTGTAAAAAATCTACCTGTTGCATATTATTTTAATAAAAGAGCCTGAATAATATCAGCAATTTTCGAAAACACTTTTAAAAACTCTAGCGCACCTGAACCGCTAGAAAACTAATTTTCGAAGAAATTGTCCTTGAGTGACAAAAAAATGTGGAAAGACTTTATATACTATTTTGTACAACCATTCCTTATCCCAAGCAACAAAACTCAACTATAACACAAATGATGAAAATGTTCAGTGCTGGCAACACTTTCCCAATGAAGCAGCAATAAGTTTACCTTAAGCTCATACTTAAATCAACTTATCCTTTGAATTTCGTTCTCATCGCAGGATTTCATCGAAAGTTTCAAATGGTAAAACGTTGTTTGAGGCGAAAAATGTTCAAAACTCGGAAAATTTATAAATTGGTTTCTTATTTTTATTGCAAATGCTTTGCATATGAGAACGTAATTTGAAGCATCTGTTGGTGCTATATTTACGAAAATGGCTAATGCTGGTTAGCCTGTGTCAGCAGCAAGACAAAAAATATACCAAATCTGCTTCACGTTAAGTTAAACTCAACCAGTAAATTTCGTTTCGATTGAATCACTGTGCTGGAAGGTATACAGGTGAAAAGAATTTAACGGTGACCACCCTCAAAACTTTTCAAATTTTTAAAACGTTAATATTTGTTGTTAATTTTCATTGCAGGATCATTCTCAATTGCTAATCTAATGACATAATCGCTCAGTAAAGAAATTCCACAAAATTACAAAAATTTTCATAGCTGGCAGCCCTTTCATGATTTTTGTACGAAACTCCTACGACATTTACTTCACATTAAGATCCATTTACAGCATGAACTTCGTTTCGATTTCTACACTGGACCGGAAGTTATAGGGAAAAAAGCTTTATTTTGCTGAGTAAATTTGTAAGATCTATGAGACAAAAATCACTACAGCTGCCAGCCCTATACTAGTTTTTGAATCAAATTTTCAACAAATGTTACATAGAGTAACATCCAAGTACTGTGTAAATTTCGTTAAAATCTGATGGCTGAATCGGAAGTTATAGGACAAAAAGATGTTTTTTTTCTCAGTTATTTTTCAATATGGTACCACTGCAACAGGGTTGCCCGCATTTCAAAATCACTTCTATCAGACCTGGTCCTAGCTAATACAAACATGACCTGTAAGTTTTATTATGATCGAATTATCCGGTCGTCAGTTCTCGTGAACAGAACTTTCGAGTGCTGAAAATAGAGGTTATTTGGTGATGGGTTGCCGTTCTTGTGCAAATCGGAATTTTGAAAATTTTATCTTGAGATGATGGACAAAGGTTAAGATTTAACAGCGATCTGATTTTTTTGTCAAAAATCAAAAATTTTTCAGGAAGGTCAATGATTTGAAGGTTTTTTTTAGGAGCCTGCCGTAGCTACAGGGTTACCCGCACTATCTTGAAAATCAACGTGTGCTCAATTCTAGTCAACGTTAATACGCTCTGCAAATTCCACGATGATTCATTGTTTTTCTTAGAAGTAATGACAAATCAAAATTTGAAAAAAAATCCTTGCCTACTTTTAGGCACCCTGCACCCACACACGGCTCAAAACTTCCAATTTTTTATCACAGACAAGCTTAGAACATAATTAATTTTTATTCCCAATACTTTTTTTTAACAAAAATTTACACTGCTTCGATATATAGGAGTACCTCAAAATTCACTATAACGCTCGCCGCCGCCAAAAAATTTAGAATATCTGCATTTGCGAAAGTCGTGGACCTACCTACTATATACATCTATGTTCTCCGAAAATCTCAGCTCAATCGGATCGGCCACTCCAGAGATTATCTCGGAAAATCATTTTGCTGATATATATATATATATATATATATATATATATATATATATATATATATATATATATATATATGGTTATAAAGAAATATGAATTTTCGGCGAAACGAGTTTAACACTATTGTTCTTCGAACATTAGTAAAAATACAAAAACAATCATAGCTGGCAACCCTATCATTGTTTTTCAAACTAGATTTCTACTGAATATTGTCTACAATAATTTAAATTCGCCATATAAATTTCGTTATGGTACCATGTCTGTACTGGAGGCTATAGGGCAAAGAGCTTTATTCAAATAAAATAACATTATATAAACAGCTTGGTGCAGTTGCACCAATTTTTGACGATTCTAAAAGCATATAGATATATAACTTAGATGCTTTGCTTTTATATAATTTTTTAGTGCTTTTATATAATCGAAGTTATTTGTCATAAATTATGCTTACGATAGAAAGGGGATGATGCAGATGAATAAGCTAATAAACTTGGTTATAGATTCAAGTAACAAACAATAAAATTTCTAAAACTCGGAACATTTAAATATCGGTTGCTTATTTTATTGTAAATTGTTTGATTATGCATAGAAAATGAAAGCATCTGTTGGTGCGATATTTACGAAATTGTTCGGTGCTGGCAATCATGTGCTAGCACCATAGCTGCTTCACGTTCTGTTAAGCCCAGCCTATGAATTTCGTTTCGATTGAATGGCTGCGCTTTAAGTTATAGGAGTGAATTAAATTTTAGGGTTACCATCGTGCAAACTTTTTAAATTTTTGAAACGGAAATATTTGTTGTTAATTGTCATTGCAGGATCATTCCCATTTGGAAATTTTATGAGAACTTCGCTCGATAAAGAAATGTTAATAAATTACAAAATTCATCATAGCTGGCAACCCTTTCACGGTTTTTCAAAAAAAAGTCTACAGAATTAAAAACGCAACAAAACATGCTTTTCACATGAAGGTCTTGTATATTTCATCACTGCATCGGAAGTTATAGGGAAAAAACTTTTATTTTCCTGAGCAAATTAACAATATTTAAGAGACAAAAATTGCCGTAGCTGGCGTCTCTATACTAATTTTTCAACCAATTTTCTATGAAATCTATCTTGAAGTAAGGTTCACCTACTGCGTGAATTTTGTTAAAATCTGGTGGCTATATCGGAAGCTATAGGCCAAAAACCATTTTTTTTCTCAGCGATTTTTCCAAATGGCACCACTGCCACAGTGTTGCTCGTTTTTCAAAATAACTTCTATCAGACTTGGTCCTAGTTAATACCAACATGTTCTGTAAATTTCATATTGATCGCATTATCCGATCGTCAGTTCTCGTGAACAGAAGTTTTGAGTGCTGAAAATAGAAGAAAGTTTGATCACAGGTTGCTGTTCTTGTTTACCGCGGAATTTTTGAAATTTTTATTTGACTTGCTGGACAAAAGTCAAAATTTATCAATCATTTGAATTAACTTTCAAAAATCAAAAATTTTTCAGGAGACTAGATGATTTGAAGGATTTTTGCTCAGGTGCCTGCTGTAGTTACAGAGTTGCCCACACACTTTTGAAAGTCCATGTGTATTGAATTCTTGTCTACATCAATACGCTCTGAAAATTTTACGATGGTTCATTTTTTTTCTTAGAAGTTATGACAAGTCGAATTTTGAAAAAAAATCTTTGCCTACTTGTAGGCACTCAGCGCCTACACAAGGCTCAAAATTTCCACTTCTTTATCATAAGCAAACTTAAAACATAATAAGTTTTCATGCCTAGTACTTTTTTTTTACAAAAATTTACATTGATTGGAAATATAGGAGTACCTGAAAATTCACTTAAATGCCCGCCGCCGCCAAAATGTTTAAGATATCTGAATTCTAGCAAATAATAGACCTACCTGTTATATACGTCTATGTCCTCTAAAAATTTCAGCTCAATCGGATTGGCCACTCCAGAGTTTATCTCCCTTAAACATTTTGCTGATATATATATATATATATATATATATATATATATATATATATATATATATATATATATATATATATATATATATATATATATATATATATATATATATGACGATTTTCGGCGAAGCGATTTTAACACTAATATTCTTCGAACATTAGTAAAAAACTAACAGAATTACCTCTTTTAACTTTCTACACATTATGAGAGCTTTTTCTAATTTCCTTTAAATTAGAAAACTATCAAAACATTCAGCATAGCCTTGAAAAGACCATAGCCACCTTACAGCAAAAAAGACAACTTTTCTGAGCTTTTTTTTTGTATCAGCACATTCTATGGTTCAGCACGTGAGCTACCAATGAGGAATAGAATTTTCGTACTAATGAATTCACTGGTACAGGAGTGTTGTTGTTTTCAATGCATACACTTAGTTATCTGCTGGATAGAAGAGCAAAAAAACGCGCTTTAGGTAGCCTTTGTTCTCTTGAAAGCACAAAGTTGTAGTACTAGTTTTAATGTACTTTTGGCTACGATCTGCGTGCAGCCAATTTATCGGCAGTGTGTGGTTTTGCAGCAGGGATCAATCGGTCGACAACGGTTTCGTTTGCTAAGGGTAGGTTTACAGCGCATATTTGTTGAAATGAGGCAGCATTAAATAATTTTTGCAATTTAATTTTTTCTGCTCGCATACTCTATGCATTGGCATGAAGTTGTTTTTGTACGCTGTTTGACTACACACCGAAGACTGTCTCTCTTTCGTGAAAGAGCATGAGATTTCAGTTGAATCTGAGCTAGTGCGAGATCCTTAAAAGTGCCAAACGGTGTGGTGCGAATACATATTTTCAAATATGCGTGGCAAGGAAAATATTTTTCGTGCAATACTATAATGAAAGTCGAATATTTATGTGGAGATACTTAATTACCGCTTAAGATGACTTTATAGTCACTATTATTATTATTTCAAAAACAGACCGCTGTCACTTCTCGTTGTCACTTCTAAGGAAATGCCTTGAGAGCGTTTTTGTACTTTCCATGAATTTCCCCGACCACATGATTCAGGAAGTTTCAGTCCATGAACGCGATTGAAAGTACACAAACAGAGCTATTATTGAGAAAAATTTGATGAGTAAGATTGTAAATAGATGAGTGCCAGATTATTTCTAAATCTAAATTTAAATGCTAAAATTAATGCTAGATGCTAGCTCCGAATTTCTAATGCCGTTTCGGGTAAAATAATGCCAGATCTAGCATTCGAAATGCTAAAATGACGGCACTGCTTATGGGACTATTTGTCCGGGTATATTCTGTGTCCTAAAGAAGACGATGCGAAAATCACTTTATGGGAAAAGAAAGACCAAAAAGCATTAGCACATATAAGACTTAGTGTCTCGACAGCCCAGTTAATGCACATCAAGTACAGTAAAACTGCTAAGGAAGCCTGGGATGTACTCAAAAATATATAAGTAAGCAATACACCAGCGCAGAAGGTATCATTATATAAATCATTGATACAATTACGTTTTAAAGATGGTGATAGTATGCAAAATTATTTGCATGATTTTTTCCAATTTATCGATAAAATGTATGAGCTGGAAATTCAAATCGACGAAGAAATTCTAACTTTTATGCTATTGTGCTCACTATCACAACAATGCGATAGTTTTGTTATAGTAATAGAAACGAGAGATTCATTACCGTCACTTAAAGAACTGAGACTAAAGTTGATTGAAGAAGAAGAAAGAACGAAACAACAAATTTCTTCCAAAGGCAAAAGATTATATCTTAGTAGGATACTCAGAGGAGCAAAAAGGCTATAGAGTAATGAATAAATCCACTAAACAAATAGTTATTTCAAGAGACGTCAAATTTTATGAAAATAAAAATCTGACAAGTGTGTACTTTAACCAATTTGAAATGAACGACCAATGGCAATCGACAACAAAAAACCTAATTCAACAGGAAGACGATAATGTGGAAGGAAATATTTCAATGCAAAAGGAATTTAAGACCGATGAAGATGAAAACGATTCAGATAGTGGTCAAAATAATTTAGGTCAAAATGAATACTTAACATCGAAATCGGTGGAGAGAGTGATATTCCGGGACCGATCAACATTTAAGCGGCCAACGAGACTTCAGTTCAATAATAGGTGCGTTTTTTTGCTCCTCTATCAGGCACAGAACAGAGCTGACGCATTGGAAACAACATCACGCCTGTTCCAGTGAATTCATGAGTACAGAAATTCTATTCCTCATAGGTAGTTCACGTGCTGAACTGAAGAAAAAATCGTACAACATACGTTCCGTTCGGTCGTGCGTGCAGCCAATTTATCGGCAGTGTGTGGTTTTGCAGCAGGGATCGATCGGTCGACAACGGTTTCGTTTGCTAAGGGTAGGTTTACAGCGCATATTTGTTGAAATGAGGCAGCATTAAATAATTTTTGCAATTTAATTTTTTCTGCTCCCATACTCTATGCATTGGCATGAAGTTGTTTTTGTACGCTCTTTGACTACACACCGAAGACTGTCCCTCTTTCGTGAAAGAGCATGAGATTTCAGTTGAATCTGAGCTAGTGCGAGATCCTTAAAAGTGCCAAACGGTGTGGTGCGAATACATATTTTCAAATATGCGTGGCAAGGAAAATATTTTTCGTGCAATACTATAATGAAAGTCGAATATTTATGTGGAGATACTTAATTACCGCTTAAGATGACTTTATAGTCACTATTATTATTATTTCAAAAACAGACCGCTGTCACTTCTCGTTGTCACTTCTAAGGAAATGCCTTGAGAGCGTTTTTGTACTTTCCATGAATTTCCCCGACCACATGATTCAGGAAGTTTCAGTCCATGAACGCGATTGAAAGTACACAAACAGAGCTATTATTGAGAAAAATTTGATGAGTAAGATTGTAAATAGATGAGTGCCAGATTATTTCTAAATCTAAATTTAAATGCTAAAATTAATGCTAGATGCTAGCTCCGAATTTCTAATGCCGTTTCGGGTAAAATAATGCCAGATCTAGCATTCGAAATGCTAAAATGACGGCACTGCTTATGGGACTATTTGTCCGGGTATATTCTGTGTCCTAAAGAAGACGATGCGAAAATCACTTTATGGGAAAAGAAAGACCAAAAAGCATTAGCACATATAAGACTTAGTGTCTCGACAGCCCAGTTAATGCACATCAA